>PVIH01006974.1:0-105211 GCA_004025045.1 Sigmodon hispidus
CTATAGGAACACCTGACTCACTCTTGAGGGAGGGGGGACAAAACTGGATTTGGCCGGGAGTGAAGACTGATCCAAGCATTATTGGGCCAGTGGGACCATAGGACTGTCTGCTCCCTGCCAAGGGAGGGGATGGGGAGTTGCAGAGAAGAAAAATGACCAGATGTGGTGGGAGGGGGAAGGGACCTTGAATAAGGATATATAGGGAAAGCTGAACACAAAGAAAATATATGTGTAGCAATCTTATTTGCATTTCCACCCTTGATAAGCCATGCTTATGATTATTATCCTCTGTATAGTTATTGTTAACTCTTCCGCATTTTTAAATTCTTTTTACTGTTTTTTTGATAAATACAAAATAAAGAAGGAAAAAAAAAGAAACCATAACTTTAAACGTATATTTTAATTTGACTATTATTTAATAGTATGGGTTCAGTAGGAGGAAAGAGCATATTTTATTTTACAACTATTTAATCTGACATTTAAATACTTCAACAAGTGGAATGTGGAGCTCTTTTCGTTCTCTTTTTGAGGACCTCACAAATGTCAGAGGGTTACCTTTTTCAATCATAAAGTGGACCCACAGTTACCAGAAACTTCTCAGCAAAGTAGACTCTTCTGCATGTGAGGTCATCATGCCTCAAGCCTCTGAAGTGGCCTCTGGGGTTCTGTCCCAGGCAACCTCTATGGCTTCTGAAGGTCTGTGTGAATCAGTGTAGCCTGGGTGGAAAAGAATGAACCTGAGAAATAAGAGAAGAGAATGAAACTGATAATGTCCTTGCAAGCATGTTTTATCACTCTTGCTTCTTCCAGGGTGAATTAAATAGTCTGAAAGTTGCTGAGACAGATTTCAGACAAGAGCAAAGCTCCTGCCATGTGTGCAATGCCATCCTGGTGGTGCCAACTTTTGGTAGAAACTGGGTCAAGGGTGGAGCATGTAGAAGTGATGTCCTTCAAAAGGAGTATGTGCCAACTGATCTACAACAGGAGGAGGTCTCCTGGAGATTTTTAGGAAAGCAGCCAGCTCAGTTACCTAGTAGGTTGTTCACACATTATTTTACTAGTGCTGGGATATACACTACCATGTTCAACATGAGTAAGTATAGAATTTTACCTATTTGCATATTATCAACCACCTTTAGACACTGATAACTGCTTTCAGTGACCAAATGAATAGATTTGAATAATATAAAAATGAAGATGAACTGAGAAGCAGAATCTGTTTGGGTTTGTCTTGAAAGAATATTCCAGATCAAACCTCCAATCTGGTCTAGACTTCAGGCTCTGGGAAAAAAGGAAAAAATAATACTATCTACTTCGTACACTAGTATTAGGATCTGAGGAGACTATTTATGGTAAAGTGTGTTGATAACCACATGGCAGTTTGCAAATACAAAATCTTGGCATTTTGGTTGCCTTCTGTGAGGTTTCCTTCAGAAACCTAGGACTTATTGCTACTATACTTATATAATCATATGGGGTTATTTGATGTGATTTTCTGATAATATATTTTTTATTTCCCAATGACTGCAACCCAGAATTTTAAATCACTCAAATCATACATGTATGATTTAATTTTTTTTTACTTTAAAAACTCAGAATCCATTTGGTAATATAAAGATGCTTTGGTTTCCTTTCAAATTCCTATTGTTCTACTTTTCTCTTTTGATCTTTAAAAAATTAGAGGGTTTATGCATAAAAGAACTATGTTGACAAAATAAATGGTAACATTACCTTGGAAACAGCATCAGGTTTTCTTCCATCCATATCCAGTTCTCTCTGGCATTGGTAGAGAAGGGAATTCTTAGTTTTTCTCCTCCTGGCTATTTTAGAAGTTGCCTACTTTCCACCCTAAAGGCATCCATGGTTCTGAGTAGCTAGGATGCAGGATGCCTTCTGATTGTAGGATACATATATCTTGCCCTGTCAGATAAATCAGGGAGTGAGCTTCTTGCAGCCACCATGCTGGGTGTCCACAGACAAGTCTAACTTTGATCAGAGCTGTTATATAAGAGGAAATTGTGGTGACTTCTATGCCCTAAGGAGTGCCTTGCTGAACCTTTGCACAGGGCAAATAAATCCCCATGAATCTTTGCAATGAAAGCAATGCACAGATGTCAGGAAATTGCTCCTATCACCAAAATTCATTTTTTATTATTTAGGAAGGAAACTCCAGACAACAACACAGTAGAATAAACTGGTGATATTTTTCTAACCAACTTAAGAAAGGATTTGGGCTTTTACAATCCAATAGCAAGTTTTGTCAGGCCCTTTATGGAAGAAACAAAAGATCATTTTCTTTCTGGAGACATTGTCCTTAATGCCAAGGGTGTGGGTGGCTTTCCGTGACTTCAAGGCTTGTCATTGCTGAGTTCATGTGAAGATTTTCTTGTGCATCAGGATAGCAGACTTGGCTGTGATCTGAGCTGAAGCTCCCATGGTTCCACCTGTCTGAGCATGTCTGGAGAAATTGTAACACCAGCTGTTTTTTCTGGGGCCCCAAGAGCATATGGAACAGTATGAGTCTTGTATTCTGATTGGGCTAGCAGGCATTTGGGGTAAACTGTGAAATTCTATAATAGATTTCTAACCAAAGGGAAGCCATTGAGTCTCCTCCTCCGAGGAACTCATTCTAAAGTGGGAGAAGGAAAATACAATCTCCTCCTCATCAGCACAAATACAAGCTCCTTATGTATCTGAGGGAAAGCAGGTTCAAGGAGGGCTTTATGGCTGGTTCTCACTCAAAGCCCAGATCAGTCTAGGGTATGGGTAAATGAGGATGGTGTGTAAGAAGTGCAAGAGTAATCACAGAGCACTCCATAGACCATCTAAGTGCATGAAAAGATGTATTGCAGTGTTTAGGTGAAAAGGGAGAGAATGGAGAGACTACGGTGTTAGAAAAAAAAGTCAAAGTATTTCAACTCAATAAAGCACACTTGGACAAGGAATACATTCTGGAATAGGACAACATTTTGAACCAAAGATGAGTCAGAATGTCCCACTATACCACATGTGTCAATTATATTTCTGGCCAAGGAAAAGGCAGTGACAAACAGAAACAACCTGATAGGCTACAATTAGCATGTTCTTCATGTGGACATGGTCTAACACATTGGCAGCCTGTGACTGGCTAGAGCTTAAGTAATGACACACCTGCTCAGTTTGTTTGCTGCCCAGACAGGTCTAAGCTTTCTTTGTACAGACACAAGCTAGACTTCCTTTATTAGTCAAGCATGGAGAATAGTTCAGGCAAACATATTTCAAGTTTATAAGTGATGGCTGTCAGTTTGTCACAGATCGCCAAGCTTTGTTGTTGTGAACTTTTAAGCTACATGCGGAGGGTGGTAAAGTTCTTTATAGTCAGTGTAGAAGCAGTAGGGTTTACTAAGAGTGAGATGCTGTGACCCTACAAAGCAGTGCAGTGGCAACCCTGGGAGAAGCAGCATCTACAGGGCAGGAACATTACCAAGACTAGATTTGTCCCTGATCACAAGTGAGAACCACTCCCCATGACAAAAATGACTGTAGTAGAAGCAAAGAACCATTCTTTTTTAAAAAAAAAAAAAAAAAAAACTTTATTTATTTATTTATTTGCCTTGGTGTTTGCCTGGAACTGGAACTACAGACAGTTGTTAGCTGCCATGTGGGTGCTGGGAATCGAACCCGGGTCCTCTGGAAGAGCAGCCGGTGCTCTTAACCGCTGAGCCATCTCTCCAGCCCCCAACAAAGAACCATTCTTATATAGATAATAAAAAGATACTCTAATATCTGGGTAGTCAGTCTTATTGTGATCTTATTGTGATCTTATTGTGATCTCGAATGTAAATATAGCTTAGAGGGATTTTGGGCTGTTTGTATTTCACTGATGTTTTCTTGTTCTCTCAAAGCTAGATGTATTGAACAAATTCTATTTAGTATAATAACAAAAACCTGGAGCCAGATACTGGGGAAAAACTGGAATAACCATAGTATTATGGAGGAGCCACATATTTTTCTATGTAAACACTTGTGAAAATCCCCAGGAGCTCTCAGAAATATTAAATAAATGTAGCCCAATGGCTGAAACTGAAAAGGTTAATCACACCAAGTGATGGAGTGGATATGGTGAGACTGAAAGTATCATACAAGGCCGGCTGAAGAAATGTACAACATAATAACTTTGGAAAATAAAATTTTAAAATATGTACCTACCATACGGTGGAGTCTCTCAATTTCTACGTATTTGTTCCAAGGAAAGCCTACTATATTTCATACCAAGGCTTGTATATGAGTTCTCTTAGCAACTTTACATGTAACCTCAAACTGTAATCTAACCTCAAACTGAGAATCTAAATGTGGACAACTGAGGAAACAGATTGGCAAACTGTTATTGTCATAAAGTGGAATAATATTGGCAATAAAATGGAGGGGATATGTGGTGATATATTGTATATTTAATAAATCAATCTGGAATATCAGAGGACAGAATTGCCCACAATCAACCTGTAAAGGTCAGAGACTGGTGACTCATGCTTTTAATCTCATCACTTGGGATGATCAAGTGGTGACCCATGCCTTTAATCCCATCACTCAAGAGACAGAAATCTTTCTGGATTTCTGTGAGTTCAAGGCCTTAGCCAAGCAGTGGTAGCTCAAACCCTTAATCCTAATTCTAGGATTATGCTACAGAGTTGAACCAGGAAGTAAAATAGCTAGGCAGGAAAAGATATTTAAGGCAGGAGACAGCTGAAATTCATTTATTTTATAGAAGCGATCAGCTAGGCCGAGGAGTCTTGAAGATAGATAGCACTTACCCTGTTTGGCCTGAGAAGTTGGCTGGGTGAGAACTTGTCGCGCCCAACCTCGCCAGCAAGGAAGAACTCGACTCAGGATTCTTCTCTCCAGCTGTTTATTCAGGACCTGTGCACAATCTTCTGACTTCAGACTTCCGACCCGGGGGGGGGGGGGGGGGGGGGGGGGGGGGGGCGGGGGGAGAAGTCCGCTCGTGGCTAAATACCCTCTGGGCCTCCAACCCCAGTCAGCTACGTGGACATTGCCCATAGGTCCTAGGACGCGGAAGCAAGCCACCATCCTCGCCTACAGCCAAAAAAGGAGTTGTTTACTCCTGAGAGCACTAGCCCTCGGGAGGGCTGAAGGCGGAAACCGGCGCCATCTTTAGGGCGCAGTACAATGCTCCCTACAAGAACTGACTATGGTCTGTTTTCTCTCTCTGATATTCCAGCTTTTCCCCAATATCTGGCTACAAGTTTTCATTATATACCTACTAGAATTCTTGAAACACATACAACCCCATGAACAAATCTCAAAATCATCATAAAATCAGACGAAAGAAAGGCAAAATGAATTGTTTAGCTGGGACTTCCAGCTCACTCCTATGAAAGCCCCTTTTCTCTTTTTCTCCAAACCCTGCCCTCTCAGAGAATTTCCCATGGGGACCTCCAAAAAGCCCAGTTCCAATTTCTTGTATACTGGCAGCTCTTCCCGTGAAGTTGCCAGTGGCCTCAGACCTTGCCTAAAAGCATATCATAATTGGATACAAACCAGGCTTGAGGCAGACACATCTTCACTCTGCACCTACAAGATATTTAAGCTCCCTCCCTTAGATCTGCCAAGGCTTTTGTTTTGTTTTTATTTATGTTTATTTGTTTTCCTGCCCCTTCCCCAGCCTCACTCTCTGGGGGATGGAGGAGTGAGTCACCTGTGAGTTGTTTGGCCTAAATAACCCTGGCCTTTTACTTTTTAATTTGGTTTGATCTGGCTCACTTTGTCGGTGAAGAAATCTATTATTGGGGTACAGAAAACCTATTATAAGTCTTTGTTGTATGATTTTATCTGTAGTAATTTATCCAAAATGTAAGCTGATGTGGTCTATGCAGACTCACACGTCCCTGGGGCACAGATGGAGAGATGTGTGGAAGGGAGAATAGCCAAGGACCTGTTGTGGAACATTATTTTAACTGGGAAAAGATGTGTTACATTTGTTTATGCTGTGGAATGTTAACTATATAAAGGTGTGTTAAATTTGTGCTGCCCTTGTTGATGATGCAAAGATGTGTTAATTTGTTTAATTATGTAAAGATGTATTGCATTTGTTTCACCTTGCCTGCCTAAGGCACCTGGTTGATTTAATAAGCTGAAAAGACAATAGGTAGACAGGAGAAAGAGGGAATAAACAGGAGGCAAAAGCTAAGTTTGAAAAAAGAGAAGAGAAAGAGAGAGACATATCTGGGCCCAGAAGCCACGCAGCCACCAGCCAGACTTGGAGACTGCAGGAAAGTAAGATATACATAAGGAAAGAAAGGTAAAAAGCCCCTAGTCAAAATGTAGATGAAGATAAACAGACTAAAATAAGAGCTAAGATAAGGCCAAGCATTTATAACTAATAAGAAGTTTCCATGTCATGATTTAGGAGCTGGTTGGTGGCCAAAAAAAGAAAGCCTGATACAAAGACCAAAGAAAAATTTGGAGAAGAATGGTTGATACAGACACTTCAATATATTTTATCAAATATAAAAAATTATCAAGATCTATAATAATTTATTGTATATATCATCTGTACAAAGCTTTTCTTTCAATCATGTATGTTTTATATATTCACTTCCTTCAAAAGTATATTACAGAATTCATACATATTCTCCCTCATTGATGAGCTAGCAGTATTTAACCTATTGCTTAGTCCAGATGAACTTTTGTACTCTGCCCTTGAACTCTCCTGACCTGTATTTCTGTATTTCTGCTACAAAATGCTATAAAACATTCCACCATTCCAAGTGGCGATTTCCACTGTCACTATGCCTTTCCAACTACAGATTTTGATGCATCAATGCTAAGCATCTCAGAGTATTTATTCTGCAAAATGCCCTTTTGACAAAGATCAATCCTTTAATATAGTTTGAGTCTCAGGAATCCCAGAAGAAAAGTGTCGACATAGACAAGTATTAAGGCTTGAAGCTAAGCATCTGAGACCTTTTCAAGACCTTGAGTCATAAATGTAAAGGTGACATAATGAAGAGGCCTGACTTTGTGGAGCTCCCTTGAAGAAAAGACATAAAAGCAAAGATCTGGTGATTAACTGTGGTGGGTGCTAGAGAATGAGCAGGGTTATTCCAGGCAGGGAAAAGCATCTGGGAGGGATAACTTTCATCTCACCAGAACTCCAGAGTGGGGTGATAGAAAGAGCCCAGGATGTGGCTCAAGGAACTAGGGAGATGGCTTATTGGTGAAGTACTTTCTTGACAAGCATAAGGACCAGAGTTTAATCTCCAGAACCCAAGTACAAAAGCTGGGTGTGGTGGCCTGTGTTTGTAATCCCAGCACTTGGGGTGGTGGAAACTGGGACTGTCAGGAGCTCACTGGAAGGTTGGCCTAATTGGTAAGTACAAGCCTAACTGAGAGAACCTGTGTCAAGAGAAAGGAAATGACACTGAGGGCAACCTCTGGCCAGACACATACTCACAAATGTGTGTGTGTGTGTGTGTGTGTGTGTGTGTGTGTATACACATACATATACATATATATATACACACACATATATACAAATGTGGCTTAAGAGGAAGCCAGAGCTCATAGATATAACAACAAGAAAGACATCAAAGACTTTAAATATCTGATTTATACTTTTAGAGGGTGGTTTGAAGGAAAGCAGAGTAAATGTGAAAAGATAAATTGTGAAGGCATTGTCATGTTGGGTGTCAAGGAGAGACAGATGTGTTCGAGCTTAATAAAAGGAAATATGCTCTACCGAGTGGTACAGTACTAGCTTAGTATCCATCAGCTCCACATTAAAATAAGTGGGGTGCATTGAGTCAATAAACATAATGAAAATAACAATATAAGCTTGGGAACAAAAAGAAGAGACAATGTAGTTGGATGTGTGGTTTGGAGGTCATACATGATGCCTTGGGTTTGATCTTTAGCATCAAAAATAAAAAGAAAGGGTTTTGAAAATGTCATTGAAGTGGAGCAGAGGGCATTTTGCATTATTTGGTTTTGCTTTATTAATTATTCCTTAGCCTTTGATACACTCGCATCCTCCAGTATATCTTTATAGCACATAGCCATTAAATGCTACATCGTACTCCAATGGTTATTAATAATTATTAATTTGTCAAGATCTAGAATCACCTAGGAGACAAAGAATCACCTTGGAGAATGCTGGTGAGGGAGAGTCTAGACTGGGTTAATCAAGGTGAGGAAACCGAGATGTAGATGGCACTGTCTTATGGGCTCCTGAACTGGATGAAAGGGAGAAAGAGAATTAGCTCAGCTTTCATCTCTGTCTCCTGACAGTGGGTGTGATCAAACCAGCAGCCCCGAATTCTTGCTGCCGGGACTTCCCTGCCATGATATACTATGCCCTCAAACTGTGAGCCAAAATGCACCCTTCTTTAAATTGTTTTCACTAGGGATTTTGTCACAGTAGTGGGGAAAGTGACTACAACACTTCCTTAGGGATGGAGGACAGCTTGACAGTCAAGCTCTTACTTAACTTACACAGGCCCTAAGATTTGATCCCTAGCATTGCAAACAAAATTTCAAAGTAATAAACACTCTCCCAGATATAATTCCTTTTGGACTGAATTATGTCTTCCCCAAACATAATCCACAATGTAATTATATATTTGGAAATAAGGCCTATAAAGAGGTAATTAAGGTAGAATGAAATCATTCGGGTGGAGTTCAAATCCAATAGGATTAGCATCCTTATTGGAAAAGCTACCACAAGCAATTTGCCTCTGCCCTCACACAGGAAACAAACAAAAAGCAATAAAAACACCTTGTGTGGGCAACATGAGACTATTGCTATTGATGTCTCACCTTGGGTTTCCAGCCTCCAGACTGAGAAAAATGTGTTTGTTGTTTAAGCCACACATTCTCTAGAATTCTGTTCTGGTAATAAAGCAGGTTAGTCCATACTCCATCATGGATATGCAAGACAGTTTGTGATTCACCTGAAATGTTCAGCATTTTAAGTAAATCAGAGTGGGGCCTTATCTTACTGCTCAATAGAACATGTAACAGGACAGCATCTTATCTTTTCCCTTCCTGTTTTACTTTCAGTTCTCTCCAGACAATCTGCCTGGATCTTCATAAAACTCAGAAGACAAAGGGGATGCCATGCAATTAACATGCTTCAGTACAGAGATTTATTATTCCAATTACATTCCTTTTTCCCATTCAGAAGTTTTGGCAAGGACATTTCAGATGTTAGCTGTTTGCCTCTCTCTAGGCCTGTAAATTGAATGTTGAAATAAAAAACAAACAAACAAAAAATAAACTCGTATCCATACAACTAGACTTCAAAGCATTTGATCTCAACTTCCTGTGGATCTATATGTGAGGATACTTTCAAAACATGTCCTCCAGGCATCAGAGATCCCAAGCCATTTACTCACATAAGCCAAACTACTAAATCTTTTCTTAGAGGCCTCTGCTCAGTTAGACTTCCTGATTTAGGATTTCAAAATAAAATAAAACAAAATAGGGGCTGGAGAGATGGCTCAGCAGTTAAGAGCGCCATTTGCTCTTCTAGAGGACCCGGGTTCGATTCCCAGCACCCACAGGGCAGCTAACAACTATCTGTAGTTCCAGTTCCAGGCAAACACCAAGGCAAATAAAGAAATAAATAAAGTTTAAAAAAAAAATAAAACGAAATAACAACAAAGTCTCCAAATGTATTGGGCTTTTTGTAGGTAGTGATTTGAGATTTGCTTTTTTTTCCCCTGAGATTTGTTTTTTGATCTTGTACATTTAATTCAATTATTGATATAGCTGGATTTTAATCTACTATTTTGTGAATGTTGTATTTTTTTTCTTGTTTTTTTTTTTCTCTCTTCCATTTTGGATTACTTTGGATTGATCACCTACTTTTCATCTTCATTCTTTTGTTTACCAATAGCCCTAACATTTGTTTGCTTGTATCTTTTACCTTGTTTTGTCTTTTTTTGTTGTTGTTTTCAGTGATTACACTGTACTTTTAGGACAACCATAGCTATATGATATGGATCACACACATTATTTTGGTGTCTATATGTGTGTGCATATTCATTGTAGAGTCAGATTTAATCTACCTGAAGAACTTTCTTAACTGTATCTTGTATTCTAGTACTACTGCTGGTAAGTTCTTTCATCATTTGTATGTGTGAAAATATCTTTATTTTTGCTTCATAATGAATCACAATTTTGACAAATGCAGAATTTGTCTTGGCTGGCTTTTTTTTCTTTTTCTTTTCAGTATTCTACAGATTTGGTTTTGCCATCTTTATTTTGCCTCTTTTCTGAAAAGAAGTCTGCTGTCATCCTCACAATTGTTACTTTGTATATAATTGCCTTTTAGCCTTCAATTGCTTTTAAGACTTTTCACTTTATAACCTGTTTTAAGCAATTTAGTTATGTACTTAAAATATTTATAATTTTTTTTGTGTTTGAGATATTCTGGAAGTTATCCAGTCTGTTTGTTAATAGTTTTTTTTTTAAAATCATAATTGAACAAAATGAAGTTTCTCCTTATTTCCTTTAAAAACTCCAATTTTATGTACATTTTAGCACTTTGTTTCACAATCTACCACAATGCTTTTGTTCACTTTTGTCTCTGTGTGTTTGATTTTACATATTTTAAAGTGAAGATTTCTTTTTATTATTTTTGGTTGTGTGTGGTCTGTGTGTGCGCGCCTGCCTGTGGTATATTCTCATTAATGTGAGTGCCTTAGAAGCACCAGATGCTGGAGCTGGAGTTACTGGAGATTGTGAGCTCCTGCCATGGATCATCTGGAAATGCTAAGTGTGCTCTTAACTGCTGAGCCATTTCTTTAACCCTCTACATAGTTTTTAAATTATATTTCCAGGCCTAGTGGTTTTTTTTTTTTTTCTTTCTCCAACAAACTGGCTACTAACCTTAAATAATGTAATTTCTATTGCATTCCGTGGACAATTCATTGCCACACATTTGTTTTGGTTTTTCTCACACACTCTGGATTTCTTCTTAACAATTAATATTATGAAGTTCTTATCAGACAAATATATCATCTGTGCCACTTCCTAGATCTGTTTTAACTGATCCCCCCCCCCCACACACACACAGTTTCACCTTCTTGTTTTCAAAGTCTGATGATTTTTTCAGTTAGATAACAGACAATTGTAAACATGACCCTGTTGGGGGAAGCGGGGGAAGAAATGGGGTGGGGGGCTTGGTACATGAATACAAAGGCTTGTGCATAGATTACATAGTGACATATGGCTCTAATACCTTCGCCTGGCTAGGCATTTGTCGAGTACTGGCCATCCATGAGTGGCTGGCTGTAGGACCCTGGGTTGCCTAGTACAGATGCCTGAACTCTAACAGTAAGATCTTTTTAAGGTTTGCTCTTCAGCTTTTATGCTTGACCAAATAAGACTTTAGTCTAAGGGCTAACTTTGCATTAAACCCTCTGTTAGCATTCAGGCATTTACATTGGCCTGCTCTTAGGGACCTAGCAGGACACATCAGCAGTTGCAGCCACTAACTAGAGCACTCTCCATTTGCGGCTTCTGCTATGTCTCCATATAAAAGGCAAACCCTTTTCGCCCCTCCTCTCTCTCCTTCTGCTCTCTGTCAGAAGCCACCTCACCCCAAGAACCTCCCATGTGAGTTCTGTTGCACGGTGTGACTTTGTGGTGGCCCTCGACTCCAACCTGCCAAGGTCTCCTTCCGCTTCTAAACTACCTTCTATATGGGTTTCACATTCATGGATTTAACCAACTGCAAAAAAAGTTTTTACTTGTATCTGTATTGAATAGACTTTTCCTGTGGATATTCTCTAAATAATACTGTATTGCACCTATTCATATGGTATCTCTATTGAATTGGATGGTACAGATGATGTAGACGATCCATTTTAAAGTATTCAAGAAACCAGGAGTGGTGGCAGACACCTTTAGTCCCAGCACTCTGGAGGCAAAGGCAGGTGGATCTCTGTATGTTCAAGGACAGCCTGATCTGCACAGTGGGTTTCTCGGCAGTCAGGGATACCCAGTGAGACCCTGTCTCAAAAACAAACACTCCCTGCCCTAAGGAAAGTAATGTATGCAGGGGTAGAACATAGGTTATATGTAAAGACCGTGCCAGTTTATTTAAAGGACTTGAGCCTCCACGGATTTGGTTATCAGCAAGGGTAAGGAGAGACGAAGGCATCTCATGGTGCCTGAAGAGGAGGGTTCTGGTTACAGCTGTAGCTTCTTACACATGGCAAAACCAAGAAGTCAAGTCCAAACACACAACAGCCACCTTTCGCTTTCATTCATTCTCTCCTTTCTTCTCTCCTTTTCTTTCTCTTTCTCTCTCCTCCGCCCCCGCCTCCATTTTTCCCCCCTTCATGAGGTTAAAACCACAGTCAGTCAGGAAGAATAGGGTATCAGACAGGAAGCCTAGAGAAGCTTTTCTTCTCAGAGCAGCTGAGCTCATAACTGGGACAGCATCACCGGGAAGGAGGGGGTCTGGAGAGATGAGCACAACAAGGGCAGTGGGGGTGGGGGTGAGAATCAGAATCCTAACAAAGGGAAGGGCGGGATGAAAACAAGGCCGGGACTCCCTGGAAGGTGTTGGAATGGTCTGCGGGGGAGCGCCACGGTAGAGGAACCGGATTTCTGACAACATGGGCCACGCCGACGGTGAGTGGATGCAAATGGCCAGAGGTCCAGCAGTCGCGGGTACTAACCCAGGGGATATTTGCAGGTGAGTGCGCCACGCCCAGTGTCTCGCAGGAAGCGGTGCGGTGCAAGGAACCAATCACGGCCGACGCTGTACCGCAAGGAACCAATCACGGCCGACGCTGTACTGCAAGGAGCCAATCACGGCCGACGCTGCCACGTGATGAGCCGTGACCAATAGGAGGTGGTAGTGAAGTCAGCGGGGAAATTCAAACGTGGTTCCAGATAGGAGTTAGGTTTCTGCTGTTTGTGTCTGCAGCTTGTCCTACTGAGGTGAGTGAAGCGGTGGTGCGGGCGGTGCGGAGCGGCTGCAGCCAAGGGGAAGCTGCCGGGCGGAGATTTTGGCGGTGTCAAACGGGCCCCGGGGGTATGGATCAGGAGGGCGGGAGCGCAGGGTGGCGGGCGGCCTGTAGGACCCGGGCTGGTAGTGGGAAGCGCTGCCCGGAAGTGGGTGGGAAGCACCAAGCTGTGCTTATTTTCAGAGCCTCTGCAGGCTGGGAGCTCAGAGCGGGTGGGAGACCCCTTGCTGCCCTCCTTTTGCCGCATTTCTGTCGTGACCTTGCGTGACGAGAGAGACAGGAAGAAAGACTGCTGACCAGTTATAAACACGGTCCTGCAGAAGAGCTGGGCATGTACTGCAACAGTACTGCATTAGCATAACAACCGCACAAATCACGGCTTTGTCAGGGACAAAACCTCAGAAAGTTATCAGTAAAAAGATGACTTTTCTTCTGGTGTGGTACTCTCAATGTCGGTATTTATTAAGGCAGAGTAGGTAACCAACGGGGAACCATTCCCATTGCCCAACAGGTTCCTTATGTGGCCTCTATCACTTCTAAAATCCAAAAAAATACTGTCTTTCATTTTTAATGATGAAATCTATAGACAGCCCAAAGAAATTAATTCTGGAAAAAAGTGAAAGGAAGACATTCAGTGAAATGAAATTTTAAGGAGCATTCGCTGGACATATTGTGTATATGTTAATTCTAGCACTAGGGAGGTGAAATGAGAGGGTAAAGAGTTAAGACCAGCCTCAGTGACAAGGAGAGATCAAGGCCATCTTAGGCTACTTGACACTGTGACTCAAACACACGAACTCCTGGGCAGCATTTGTGTGTGTGGGGGTGGTGTTTTTCAGATACGTGCAATGTAAACTCAGTGATGTCTCTTGGGAAGAATAGATGTGTTTGACTCACTGACACTTTTCTGGTAAATTCCAAACCCATGTCTTGTTGTGTTTTGGTTTGATTTTGTTGCTCCACTAACAACTAATGACAATTACATTTAGATGTGTTTACAAAACTAATGTTTTATCTTCTTTGCTCAGAAGATGAGTTACAATTTAGAAATGGAGGCTGAAGAATTAAGTGGCAGAAAATTGACAATTGATTCCATAATGAACAAAATGAGAGATATTAAAAATAAGATAAATGAAGACCTTACTGATGAGTTGAATATGAATAAAGTCTGTGCTGACCCTACCGGTGAGTTTTCTTCTTTAAGAAGAAGAAGAAGAAGAAGAAAAAAAAAAACTTTATTGTGTTGCCTAAAGTAGTTTTTTTATTCTTCAGTAATTGATGGTTATCCATTAGTCTATACTTCATTCTTTAAGGTTTTTTGTCTAGAAATGTTACAAACTTTTCTGCTGTATAGTGTGAGAGAGACACATCATGGGCATGGTAGGGGAGCTCATACGTGTCATCCCAGCACCTGGGGATCTGAAGCAGAAAGATCTCAAGTTTTGGCCATAGTAAGACCCTGTCTCAAAAACTCAAAACAACAACAACAAAAGCATCATTTATTAGTGTATTTACAGGTAGTTTTCTTACCCCTTATTCCTGCCAGCCTGCTATGTTGGCTAATCTGCCTGCTGTCCATACACATGCAGGACATTTTTTATTTGTTTTTGTTTTCCTGTTCCTTTTCTCTATGACCTGAGAAAGGCTCATCAATTTTACTGAAGTTATATTTTAAGAAATTTTTGATTTATTTTATATATGAATGTTTTACCTGCACATATACTACTTTCATGCTTGGTTCTTTTGGAGTATAGAAGAGGGTATGGATCCCTGGAACTAGAGTTATGGATGGTTGTGGGCCACCATATAGGTGCCGGGAATGGAACTTGGTTGGCTCTTTTGTAAGAGCAATAGGTCCTCTTAACTGCTGAGCCGTCTCTCTAGTCCTCTAAAGTTATTTTCAATGTTAACACCAAACACTAAATTTGAAGGATTTTCCTATTAGTCTTGAGGCTTCACCACCCATGTTCCCATCTTAACCCTGTTCTAGTCAGAGATCCCTATTAGTCCCAAATCCATGTTCACTTTACTTCTTCAGGCCTTTTATAAATGTTTCTTTGTGTGGTTTTGCCTAATGTACCTGTTTCAGGTAGTTGCCTACTGAGATGGAAATGTGTCTCCTATCTTATTTCCTTGTGTTATTTAGATAGCCTTAATTTGTCTCATGTATAATTTATTTGTATATTTGGTTATTGTTCTATTCTCCACTAGAATGCTGTTTCCATGAGAACAGTTTCCAGTCTGTTATGTCCTGTGCTTAGAATGAAGCCTGGGTTGAAGCTGGCACTTATTGAATGATGGTGACAACTGAGTAAAAATAGAGTAATGCACTAGTTTTGTAAGAAGCATTAATCTCAGAAGCTGAAGTTTTATGTTTCAGGTGGTTGATGCTACTTGAATGGCCCAGTAGTTATGTGAATGGTGGGTCAGAAAAAAAAAATGACAACAATATCTGAATGCTCATTAACTGAAATTGAATTCAAAGGCCATGTTTGATAAACCCAAGGTGTTTCTGCCTGTATGTGCTTATGTTGCTCATCTGCACTGTAGCCTCAGTTCTAAGCACAGTGTATGTATGTACTTTGCACTGTACACCATGTCCCACTACTCAGTGCCAGTAAACACTGCCTGAAATACCTATCTCACATTTGAGATGATTGCATATGTTTTTACTGTACATATGAAGTTTCTTGCTCTTAAAGAAATGCAATCGTTTAATGATGAAAAGCAAGACTTTTAACATTTTCCCACCGCTATTCCTCATGTGTATCAGATACTATTATCTTTGTATTGTAATATGTTAGAAACCTTGATTTTATAAAGGCTAATGAATTAGATGACTGATGAGGAATTTTCCAGTGTGAATTCCTGTAGTTGGAAAATAGTGAGATAAGATCTGGAGAGATGGGTCAGTGGTTAAGACTACTGAAAGAGGACCCAAGTTTAATTCCCAGCACTCATCTTGTGGTTCACAACTGCCTCTGTTATTATGTTTATAGTTAAATAGTTTAGACATTCCTATAAAAATATCTTAAGATCTCTGGCTTTCAGGAGCACCATACATGCTCTTGGTACACAGGCATGCATGTAAACAAAACACCCATACACCCAAAATAATAATAACATAATTTAAAAAGTAAATTAAATCATGAATTAAAATAATACTATAAGGTGCTTCTGTACACTGACAGTATTATAAATACTTAACTATAATCTGGAAGAAAAGGCAATTTTCTACTGTGTATCTATTTCCCTGTTGTGATTTTTTTTTCTCTTTATTCATATAACTCAGAAACTGTTAACCAAATTATGATGAGAGCGAACACCCCAGAGAATTGGTTGAATTTCTTGGTGAAACTAGAGAAGAACAGCGTCCCCCTCAATGATGCTCTTTTAAATAAGCTGATTGGTCGCTATAGTCAAGCGATTGAAGCGCTTCCTCCAGATAAATATGGCCAGAACGAGAGCTTTGCTCAAATCCAAGTCAGACTTGCTGAATTAAAAGCGTAAGTTTTAGCTTTGAAACTACACTTAACCAACCATGTATGTACTACATTACAAGGAGAGAAGGTAAAAATGTATAATTTATATTTCTTAATCCAGTATTTTGTTTTTAACGTAAATCTTTTCCTGTGGACATATATGCCTCAAAGTTACATAGTTTAGAAATTTCCTAAAACAGTGCACAAATAGAATCTAGATTTTCATTGTTGCATTAAAAAAAAAAAAAATCCATGTCTTTGAAAAGAGAAGTTATCAAGTGTAGGTAGCTATGTCCTTTTGATTTTTAAAATTTGAGTCTTTTTTGTTGCAGTATTCAAGAGCCTGATGATGCTCATGACTACTTTCAAATGGCCAGAGAAAACTGCAAGAAGTTTGCTTTTGTGCATGTATCTTTTGCACAGTTTGAAGTATCTCAAGGTAATCTGAAGATAACAAGTCTACATTTTAAATGAAAGCATGTCCTACTGTAACATTAGTATTGAATCATAGATTTGAAGTGAAAAATTAAAGCAAAAGTACTACAGTTAATCAGATGAAAACATGGAATGGGAGTGCTACATATCATAAATACAGAGTATTTACTCTGCTGTCTTTATTTCATAAGGAATGCTCTGTAATAAGTTTCTGGCTGTGCCTTTCTGGCCCAGCCCTGGGGTTAGTGCCCACTGGCAGCCCTGCTTTGGCTTAGTCCACAAAGGCTTATATTAATTTCATGCTGGTTGACCTGTGGCTCAAACATATTGCTAGCTAGCTCTTTCATCTTAACTCAATCCATTTCCATGAATCTGCTTAGCCATGTGTCTTGGTACCTTTTCTCAGAGCACCATGGTTGTCTTCTTTCCTCTGTGACTTCTGGCGTGTCGCTTTGGTGTCTCTCCTGTCATCTCTCTGCTCTGCTCTTCCTGTTCTCAGAGTTTTCTTAGTCTGGTGGCCCCACCCACACCTCCTGTCTGCCTTCCACCAATCAGGGTTTTTATTAGACCAGTAAATTCCACTACAATGTTCTATAGAAATAAGCATATTTTTTTTTGCCTTGGTGTTTGCCTGGAACTGGAACTATAGACAGTTGTGAGCTGCCATGTGGATGCTGGGAATTGAACCCCGGTCCTCTGGAAGAGCAGTCAGTGCTCTTAACCGCTAAGCCATCTCTTCAGCCGCTAAACATTGTATTTGTATGCTTTACCTACGAAACTTCTGAAGGAAGCTTAATCATTGAGTATTGGTAGATAAGCCATTTTAGCTGGAACTTAAGATAAGCTTGTGTAGTCTGGTGCCATGGCATGGGAGGGTGTGTTAAAATAGTGCTGTGACATTGAGCTGGTGGTTTTTCCTAATATAACACTACAAGAACATTTCTTCTTGCTTGTGTGATTCTTTATAGTCTGCCTTTTGTTAGAAGGCCAAGACATTTTTTTTCCCTGAGACTTTCTCTTAAGCTTATTAAAAATTGTAATTTTTTAAAAAAACTTTTTCTTTTTTGTGTGTCTCACATCATGCACTCAAGCCCATTCATTTCTTTTTCCTGTGTATTTGCCCTCTGCCCTTGGTACACCCCTCCCCACTGCCAACCCCCAATAAAATTTAAGAGAAAAAATATCTCATCATGGAAGCTGTAGTGTGACATAGTCACACAGTAAACCCTTTTTCCATATATCTTCACTTGCAAGTGTTAATGAACATTGGTCTGGTTCGAGGCCTCTGGTTTCTGCTACACTATAGATGCTGGCCCTCACTGGAACTCCTTTTGGTTATCTTGCTGTTGCCCTGTGTTGTGGAGATCCTGCAGCTTTGGGTCTGTGGGACCGGTCTATTCATATGCTCCAGCAGATCACAGATGGGATGGGCCAATAAATAGCTCTGGTTCTGGGCCTGAGTAGTTGCAAGATTGGTCAGCTCGCCAGCTCCCCCTTGCCCTCAGCAGCAGAGTGAGCTCTTCTTTCATTGCCCTGGTGAGTGAACCCCTTGCGGCGATGAGCAAGTGGTGGGGTCAGTTCTCCTGCTTTCATGTCTTTAGGGTGGGATCTCCCATACCTCCACCTTTGAGGCTAGCTTTACTGTGTTGCCCAGGCATAGGGGCCACTGTCCTGAGTGTTGTAGTAGATGAGCAGCAGGGCTAGCTCTCTGACTCTTATGACCTCAGAGCCAGCTCTCCCACCTGCCTCAGGTCTGATGCATCTCTCACTTACCCATATCACCAAATGACAGATGAATACTAGGGACAGCTCTCTCGTGCTAATGACTTTGGGGCTGGCTCATTCATACCTGTGCTGCCCAGGCAAAGTACAGGGCCTGCTCTCTCAGTCTTCTGAACTTAGGGTCACCTCTCCCATCTGCCTCAGGCATTGATGGGCAGGGGGGGAAGGGCATCTCTCCCACCCTTGCTACCACATCGCAGATGGATAATAGGGACAGCTCTCCCATACTTACAGCTTTGGGGCTGGCTCGCCTCTGCCAATGGTGCTGAATATGGTGCTGCCCACCTGAGGTGCAGGGCCTGCTCTCCTGAGTGTTACAGCTGGTGGTGGGCAGGTGTATCCTGCTAATTATTCTGATCCCATTTACTAACCAGTTAAGCATTATCACTGCTGGCAGAATCCCTCTGATGTGCCTAAAGTAAGATTTGTTCAATGCAAACTGCTCCCCAGGATTGAGATGGGGGAAAACACACTGAACAACTCAAACATGGTTTGGGAATCCTGACTTACCTAGAGGATTCCTAAATCCTAGTAATCTAAATCTGTAGTCTACTCTGCTGTGTACTTTAAAACATCATTTCCCTCCTAGAAATGATTCCCCCTTGCTTTTTCTGGTAGGTCTGGTCAGGCCTTTAAGACCCTGTGGCCTTTCAGTAGTAACTGTAATTTATATTTTAAAATGAATAAATAAGCTGTGTATAAAAACAAAACTGAATCACTGAAGTGTAGCAGTAGCCACCTGGTCAAAATTGTTACTGTTTTGAGTGGGTGGATAAACAGGCCACTAGGAGACACACTGCTTCCCAAGGCCTGTGCTCGGAAGGCTGTGTGCACCTAGAGGGCATTCAGAGATTTTCTAATGGCTTTTTGATCTAAGTTAATAAGGTTCTAAATTACTGATGCTTCTCTAAGTCTTTGGGTTTACTAAAGTACTCATCCTTTTGAGTATTCAAATGTAATTCTGTCAATGTTCTCAGTATCTTGCTGCAGTAAATACTGCTGTGAAGTACCTTTGTTATATGTTGACTTGCAGTCCATAGAGTAAATAAATCCTCAGCAGATAGTTGTGTCATGTGTTAGGTCTTTTTCTAGTGTTTTGAGAAAACTTATACTGATTTCCACCAGGATTGGACTAATTTATATTCTTATCATCGATGTATAAGAATTTTCTTTTGTCCACGTCTGCACCAGCATTTATTATTTGGATTCCTAAATGATGCATTTCTAACTGTAGTAAGATGGATTCTTGACGTAGTTTTGATTTCTGTTTCTCTGGTGGCTTGTGAAGTTGAACACTTTCATCTACTTATTGGTCACTTGTATCTCTTCCTTTATGACTGTCTTCTTTTCATTAGCTTATTTATTGATTGAGTTGTTTTCTTGTTGCTTAGTTTAAGTTCTTTGTATATTCTGGATATTAGACTTTTCGATGCATAGCTGGCAAAGATCTCCCATGTTATAGGTGGTTTATTTACTTAGTTAACTATTTCCTTTGTTGTATGGAAACTTTTTAATGTCATAAGATCCTATTTGCCTGTTTTGACCTCATTTCCTCAAGCAATTGGGGCTCCTTTCAAAAAGTCTTCTCCTATGGTGATGTATTAAAGTGTTTTTCCTGCTTTTTCTACTTGATATTCTCCATATCCTAAGGACCACATGCATAGCATTGTAGCCCATGGATTCCATGACTGTTGATAACATCCTGTGTGATATATGATGTATACATTGAGTATTTATCAAATATTAGGGATACCATTTGTATTTAAAAGAAAATTTGGTAATCTCTGTAGTTAGATGTAATCTTTCTTGTGTATTTTGTGTTTTGACAGTTGTGCAGACTTTAGCCTTTTACCTTTCTTTTTATGTAAATCCTTTTGCTAGAAGAATCTTTAGCAAACGTTCAGTCCTGATGGCTAAGTGTTATTATAAATGAGATGCTGGAGATGGAGAATGAAAAGTGCTGCATCAGATAAATAACAGTTATTTTTCCCTTTCTTAGGCAATCTTAAAAAGGGTGAGCAGCTCCTTCATAAAGCTATAGAAAGTAAGGCTGTGCCACTGCAGATGCTGGAGATTGCCCTACGTAACTTACACCTCCAAAAAAAGCAGCTGCTTTCAGAGGAGGACAAGCAGAGTTTATCAGGTGACTATCAGTGTGCACTGTGCTTTACTGGAGTCAAATTAGGATTCAGGATACTTTAAAGACAAAAGAAAACATTTAGGTAAAATACTTAAAACCTAAAGTTAAATTTTAGGTGTATAAGAGGTAAGAAACAAAGATCTTTTCTGCATCAAACTTCTATTGGCAACTTCTTTAAAATGACTTGGTCAAATTAAGAAAGTAGCATTTATTTAGAAGTAAAGGATATACTTTTGCCCCAGGGATAAAGCTATATGTGTAAAGAACATTAGAAATGATAGTTGGGAAAAATGTATTAATGACATTGTCATTCTTCAATATTCTGCATGAGGGCTCTTACCTGTTATAGGTTGTCTTTTAAAATATTTGTATTTATTATTACTCTGTGTGTGTGTGAATTTAATTATAGTTGTGAAATTTTTACAGCATCTACAGTACTAACTGCCCAAGAATCATTCTCCAGTTCACTTGGGAATTTACAGAATAGGAACATCAGTTGTGATTCCAGAGAACAGCCTCCCGTAGCCAGGATTTTATATGGGTAAGAAAATGTATTGAGCTCTTTACATGGTAATCTTTTCTATATCCACATAATGTGTATTTGTCATGCAAGTATAATAACTACGTTTAGCAGTAAAATGAAGATACGTACTAATAGTATTCTCTGAAAAACCACAACTATTTTCTTTCTATTTAGAGAGAACATGCCTCCACAAGATGCAGAAATAAGTCATCGAAATCCCTTTAAGCAAACTAACAAAACTAAACGGGTAAGTCATTTTCAGTCTACTTTGTGGAAGGTGATGGATTCTTTGTGTGTACCTATTGGTTACTTAATTTTTCAAATCATTTCTAGTCCTGTCCCTTTGGAAGAGTCCCGGTTAACCTCCTACATAGCCCAGATTACCATGTGAAAACAGATGGTTCAGCTGGACCAAATTTTACCAAAAGGTATGTTTGAGTTCGGATTTTTAAAATTTGTTAATATTTAAAGCCTGATGCCAGAATATCTTACTTTTTTTTAAAAAAAACTAAATAATAGTGATTAGTATTAATTTATTTTTCTTTGAAGTTGTATGGATTGAGCCTAAGGCCTTAGACATGTTAGGCATCAAACAGGAAATAGGAGAAGTTAATTGGCTTCTGAGTGAAGTGTGCAGACCTATAACCCCAGCTAGCAGTGTGGCTGAGCCAGAAGAATCTTTTAAATCAAGAGGTTGGGGGTCACCCTGGACAACATAGTCGGTAATGAAACATCACTCACCACATCTGATATATTTCCCTACTCAGTTTTGGTGTTTACTCCCACCAAATGGGAGTATGCTGGATGTGGTGATAGGTGCTAATAAAATTGAGAAATGCAACTATTCAACTATTTTAACTGGTACCTTCAATAATTGAGGTCCTATTATATTAAATGTTGTTAGTTAAAGGGGTACTTGCATTTAAGTTACATATCCCTGTTTATTTTGCTGTTCCTTTTCAGATACCTAGTTGAAGCATATAGGACGTTTTCTCCCACTCTAAAAATGTATTGTTTTAAATTCTCCCCGTCCCTCAAGCTTCGTTCAGCCAGGTTTCTGATGCTTTCTTCAACAGACTATATGCCAGATTATAAAGATCCACATGTCAGTTTATTGCATGTTCTTACCCTTGATCTGTGTGCAGTCTGAAATGTAGTTTCACCTACATACTTTTCCTTTCCCACATTCTTATCTTAACTGCAGCTGTCACTTATTAGGTAATGAAGACATTGGCAATCACTTATCTCTATATCAGTTTTGTCATTGCCCAGTACCTAATTTTTAAGCATGGTCAGTCACCTTTGTATTAGAATTATGTCAGTCTTAAAGATGCCTTCTGAACAGATACTTCCAATTTAAGTGTGCATGTACTGAATATGCGTATTTAAAGCCGATTTTAAAATGAAAAATAAACAATTTCAAGTTAACTGTTAAAATCCGTTTGTTTCATGGATAATAGAAAGATATCCGGATCAGAATACCGAGATTCAGTTATGCCTGGATCCAAACCAAGTGGAAATGATTCCTGTGAATTGAGAGGTTTTAAGGTATTTCACTTTTGAATGTATGTGAAGCAAAGTTTTCAGGTTTAGAAGTCATAGATCTAGTGTTTATCTGTCTCTAACGTGTTGATGAAGCCATAGGAGATTTAAGACCACCCCGAGAGGTGGCACAGAAGTCCTGGACTATCTCTTAAAGATTAAGATGTTAGAGCAAGTATTAACCATCTTTTAGAAGAATCATGATGTAATTAATTAAGTAGGCATATGTTTAAATGGATTATTTGGCTTGGGTTTAGGAACCAGCATTTGTCTGGTTTTGTTTATTGCTATGTTTAATTATGATTCTGAGAAAGAGTCTTAAAAACCAGACAATATATTGGTTCAGAGTTAATCTCCTCTGGCTCCACCTTTGTTAACTTTACAAAGAAGTGACTTTTCCAGTTGTAGTGATTTCTAGGGGTTCTAATACTTGGCTTAAATCTCTGGCAATGTGTTATGAATTTTCAACAATGTAATCTTTAATGATACATACTTTCAAATATTAATTTTCTCTATTTTTAGGGAATGGTACTTAATTGTATCAAAAAGATTACTCTGATTTTATAATTAATACTATCTTGAGGTTATGCAAGAGCTAACTTTTACTAGTGCTGTTACTTTGGTAATATAGTAAGATTAGAGCAGAGGACATGAGTCAGTGATAGAGCCTCTGAGCTCAGTTCTCAGCACTGCAAAACACACAAACTCATACTAAATAAAATGTGTAGTGATGTAAATAAAGTAATTACATCTTCTCTTGTCATCAGGCTTATTCTGTGTTGGATACAAACCTAACACTTTCTTTTTTGAGTGAGATGCAGTGTAACAATTAAGTAATACTAGTATGTCCACTGAAAGCAAGTTTACCAAGTTAATGGTTTAAGCCTTCCTGATGTTTAATCAGTAATTGAGTAAATCAGTATTTTCTGAGTTTGTCAGTCTACTCAAATATGAGAGATAGTTTTGCAGGCAGTTTTGCACATAGGTAAAACTTTATTATATTGAACAGTAAGACAGATTAGAAGTACTCTATTTATGGTATTATCTTATTTGAAATCTTTCTGTGCTTTTTGTGTAGCCCATTCCAATTGTCCATTTCAAAGACTCTCTGGTGTCCAGTGAAAAAAGTTCTGAGCTTATTTCTGATTTAGTAACCTTGAAGAGTAAAACCGAATCAAGTCTTCTAACAAAATTGGAAGGTATGTGCTTATGCAAGCAACCTTGATTAAACTCAGTAGGCTCTTTACAAAAGAGGGACAGGAAAGTCAGAGGGGACTTATTGGGGATAAAAAGGGTTCCAGTTAGGGAGAGATAAGAGAAGGTAACCATGGCATGAAAATGATTCATTCTGTATATGTTTGAAAGTGTCAAAGAGATTGAGGAGGTGGCTCGGTGGTAAATGCTTGCCATGTATGTCAGAGGACTGAATTTGGTAGTATAGATCTGTAACTCCAGCAGTCCTAAGGTAAGATGTAAGGCAGGGACAGGACAATCTCCAGAAACTCACAGGCCGTCTGTTCTGATGGATACAGCACAGAACAAGAAGAGACACTGTATGGAGCAAAACTGGTACCTGAGGTTGTTTTCTGACTTCCATGTGCTCATGCGCACCCATGTGCACACGACGTATTACATAAACCCACTTAGCTTGAGAAAACAGATTAATGACCTATTTTTGATATAAAACTCTTATCTTCCTTTATTTTCCATTTTAATAAATAGAATGTATGAAAAGCATTAAATCTGACAGGGGAGGAAACTATTTGCCTATAGAGTGCATACAACCAAGAGAGGGGGAACAATATAATAGAAGTGAAATAACTAAGTTATTTCTCTTAATTGGCTTGATCACTATTTTTATCAAAGGACAGAAAAGCAATTTCTTTATCACAGTCAACTGTCATTTTTATTTTAAATCATACTTTGATTTTCCACTACTTAGGTACTGTAATAAATGTTCTAGGGACCCAATAATTTTAGAAATGGGGTCCCAAAGTTTCAAATTATGTGACGTATATAGAATAGATAACACATAATATGGAATAAAATATAAAGATTGTCAGGAAAGACACAAGTAAAACATGGTGAGAATTTAGGAGAGGGGAAAACTTTAGAAACCTAATTTGGACTAGGAAAAAGTATGGGGGAATATCTGAAAGAGAAGGAATTTGGAACCCCATTAGCATTTAAGTGGGGGCACACAGTATTAGCGCTCACATAGAGGGAGAACAGCTTAGGCAAATGAATAGAACATAAGCAGGGTTGTCCAGTGGGGCGACAGATGGGTGGAGTGGGAAGTAAGACTGAATAACTTGAGTGACATGCTTACATTCCAAAGTAAGCAGCTGCTTTCAGGGAAGGACCAGAGTTATCGAGTGACTCTGGGTTCTATTGCTTTTCTGAAGCTGTGGTAAGAGCTGAGGATAACAATTCTAATGTTCAGGGAAAGCCCAGTCTCCAGTCAGAGGCTGCATTGTTTTCCTCTCCACTTGTCATAGAGCTGAGGAGGCACTTGGAAGTGGGGCTTGCCCTGAATGATTGCCTTGTGCTTTCATGGTTCTAATCCTACAAGTCTAGTGTCCCAGGAAAGCATCTTTCTGAGTGGTGTTTCAACCATAGAATGTAGTCTTTTACTCTTTGCCTTGATGTTGCTTGGGAACAGAGTCCTAATCTTGATATTTGTTAGAAACTGTATTTCATATTTTCTTGTCATCTTTTGGTACCACTGGAAAAAGTTATCTTTATCAAATATGCCAGTTAATAGTGCTCATTTGGTGGCTAATTTGAAGAAATTGAATTTTGAATTTTTGTGCATTTTTACTTGCCAGTCTCTGTCTTTATACTTTCTTTTATCTTAAACAAGGCTTATGCCAGTATCCTAAAAAATATTTACAGATTTTAGACCATTTTATCTTTCATATTTCATTCAATTTTGTTTGAACTTTAATATGAACATGAATACATATGTATAAGATAAAGAGTCAAGATTTACTCTTGATTTTTCTCATACAAATGTCTATTGGACCCAGGGCCATTTTGGATATCCTCTTTTCCCTGTCTGGAAACTTCTGTGATTCTATGTTGGTGTCTGGTTTGGAGTGTATGTCTTTTTCACTGTTACTATGCCTTGATGTCTGTTAGTGCTAGTGTATGTTTTTAGTTTTGTTTTTTAGGATTATTTCAGTTCTTATTAGCATTTTGAATTTCCTTGAACATATTAGGAGCTGTGCTTCAGTTTCCATTCTTTGAAAAATGGAAGTATGATTGAGAGGCAGTTGAACCTATAAAGACATCTGAGACAAATTGTTATATTCATGCTCCAGCTTTTCAGGCCACTAGCCTGACGTGTTTTTATTCACCGACTACACTAAGAGAGCTGTGTTCTTTAGAGCTCTTGTTTATGCTGTGGTAGATTTACCAAAATATTTGTGTTCAACTTTATTGCTGGTATATAAAAGTAGATGATTTTTTTTTAAATCTGGATATATTGCTATTTCTAAATTCATTGAACTAGTGTAATAATTTCCCTATGTGTTCTTTAGGGTTCTTAAAAATATACATATTTAGGTTTGTTTTATGAGACAAGGTCTCATGTTAGGCCGTGTACCTGTCTTCTAACTCATAATTCTTCTGCCTTAGCCTGCTAAGGGCTGAAATTACAGGCATTTGCTATAGTGCCCAGTTTGTGGGGTTTTGTAGGTACACAATCATGTTTGAAAATAGCCTCTTTTTTCTTCCTGAACCTTTTTATTTTCTTTGTTATTTTGGAGCTCCTACCAGGTCCAGAGTTAGCCCTGCTAGGAGGGAATGATAAATGAATTTCTTGCTTCACTATTTTACAAGGACATTTTTGGTATTTTACCTCTTGAAGTTATTTACCTCTTGAAGTTATAGCTGCTATAGATTTTTGTTGTTGCTTTTTATCTAATTTTGTAACTTCTACTTTAGATGTAGATTATTAATATTTTTGTGTATGCATGTGGTTATACATTGAATTTTGTCAGATGGTCTTTTGTTGTTGAGTTAGTCATGTATTTTTTATTATAGCAAGGTACACTGGGGGTGTTTAGCAAGCAGCATTTAGGAATGAATCATATTTTAATATAATTTATTAGGTCTTTTATTGTTAGTTTTTGCTTAGATTTTGGTAGTTACTGAATTATAAATATGACACTGGCATTTTAGTTTTAACTTTAAGACAGTTGTAAGCTAGTAAAATAAAATCTATTAAAATGGAGGTCTAAGAGCAGTGGTTAGTTAGCTTCTCTTTATTAGTAAGACTTTAATATCCACACTTAAAAAAATTTATTAAAAAGCAGAAGCACTTGAATCTGGTATGGTCTCTGAGGAAACTTTCAAAACCACTTAGGGAAGTGACTGCCTTAGAGTTCTGTACACCTGACTCCTCCCTTCCTTCCCTACTTCCTTCCTTCCTTCCTTCCTTCCTTCCTTCCTTCCTTCCTTCCTTCCTTCCTTCCTCTTTTTTCCTTTTATTTCTGTTTTCATAGTGAAAATGAAGCATAGTTTCTGTCACTCTCCTCTTGCTGGAATTACTTATGTATTTGGGGTTTATTTAGTTTTGTCTTGAGATGGGGTCTTGCTGTACTGCCCAAGGTAGTTCAAGTGATCCTTTCCTACTGTAGCTGAGACTACAGACAGATGCTATCATACCTGGCCTTAATTATTTTTATCATCAAATATTAATTTTATTTAATGATAACAATAAAATTCCAGAAACTAAAGTGCGTCAAGAACTAGAGATTGCAGAAAGCAAGCACAAACCGTGGCAGTCCATGAGAAAATCAGAGTGTGTGAGCCAGAACCAGTGGCACATTCCAGATGTAACTCCAAAGACTCGTAAAGAGGTAACTTTGTGTTTCCTTAAAGTACATACTGTCTTTATTAATATGTATCTGAAGCTTGGTGGATATATGGGTATTGTGTCTTAAAGTGTTTATTTCATAGTTAGTGCAGTCGTTTATTTACTAGATTTATTTTATTAAGAATTAGCACCTATAAGTTCAATAAAAGTACATGTCAAGATAAATTGTTTTTGTCAGTTTACTAATAGACTGTTGTAGCTTTGTTAAATTTTTTTTGGATGTGTGAGTATGTGCCTGCA
This sequence comes from Sigmodon hispidus, assembly GCA_004025045.1. NCBI lineage: Eukaryota > Metazoa > Chordata > Mammalia > Rodentia > Cricetidae > Sigmodon > Sigmodon hispidus. The sequence goes on from PVIH01006974.1 coordinate 28,007, forward strand.
AATGCAGTTGCTCACAGAGACCAGAGGCATTGGATCTTCCCAGAGATCTCTGTTAGTTCAATGCCAGCCTGGTCTTCATATTAAGCTCCAGGCCAGCCAAGGTTACATAGTGAGAGTGTCTAGAACGGTGGTTCTCAACCTTCCTAATGCTGTGACTCTTTAATACAATTCCTCATGCTGTGGTGATCACCAACCACAAAATTATTTTCATTGTCACTTTATAACTAATTTTGCTACTGTTATGAGTTGATATGTAAGAATATTTGAAAATAGAAGTTGGTCAGAGAGGTTGTGGCCCACAGGTGAAGAACCACTGGTCTACAACAAAATTCTGAGCTCTAGGTCATACAAAAGCCAGCAACTTCCTGATTTCTTGTGGTTTCTCTATGCCATGCATCACCTGTCTTATAGCTGGCCTTCAAATTTATAAGTCCTCTCTAGTGACCATCCCTTCTCTGTAGCCACATACACTTACATGCTCAGTTTTTACTTTTAAAATACTAAGTGTATACATCCCACTGTATCACTCTCATTAACATTTCATTTCTGCAGTAACTTACTCAAGCAGTTTCTTAATCACATATTCACCCCTAGTCCACACTCCTGTGTATACATGAAGGGATCTTAAATGAAAGAGAACGTTTCAAGAAGAGAGGTCTTTTAGCCATTGCTCCAGTATAGATTGTAAGATAGATTTAACCATTGTGTTCTTGAGTATAATGAGGTCTCAAGGTCTGAAATTATAATAGAAATCAATGTAATCTAGTACAAATACTAATAACTAAAACTGACTACAATTTGAAGTTCATCTCTGTTGACAGAAGAACATTTTATAAAACTTAACACTTAGTTCTGATACAATAAAGATGCTGGGTATTGTTTTGTTGTGGGCCTTCCTGATATGTTACCAATATGAGTAGAGTATATTAGGATTAAAGAATATGGAATAAAACAATTGTAATATAATTTAACTAAAAGTGGTATGAGGCTCTGAGTTTGATCATGAGTATCAATGTCAAATGCCAGGGGTAGTGGCTTGCATTTGCAGAGAGATGAAAATGGTGAGTTCCTAGGGCTCATTGGTCTTTCAGTCCAACCTAGCATAATCTTTGACCCTCGGGTCCTACATAGAGACTTTGTCTCAAAACACAAGGTGCATGCCATCTGAAGAACACCTTAAGTTGACTGTTGAGCTCTGCCTATACATGTGCTTGAACACTTGCATGCATGTACACAGACACACATATTCCCACATATTTTAGTATGTTTTGATTTTCATAATTTTATTATTGTAAAGGCTATATTTGTTAAACTGTTGTATCATCTAATTTAAAAACTCTTAAGCCATGGAATTTTTAATTTTCTTTTAGCAGAAGTATACCCCTGTTGAACAACTTGCCTTATCAGTTTCAAAGCAGTCACCTCCGATGTCAGTTTCTAAATGGACTGAAATGAAGTCTGTTTGTGAGACATCTAGTAGCAGTTCCTTGGATGATTACATGAGCTGGTAATTACCTTTTGCTTTGAGCTCAAAATGCAAGGTGGCAAATAGAAATAAGACAAGTTTGGGGACCAAACTGAACTTGCTTGAACCTGTTCTTATTTTAGAGACTTTGAAATTACTGTTTTTCCCAACATCAGTTTTTGTCACCTGTCAAGTGCGAAGAGGAAAGTGGCTATGATTACAATTGTGTTATCTTGATGTATAATGATTCTGTTTTGAAGGACTGTTGTAGAAGTAATCTTTGTCATGTTGTAGTCATGTAGAGATTGTAAATCTTCTGAGACATAGTCTCTCTCTGTCAACATGTGTGCAGTTACATGTGTCTGCAGGGTAGAGTGGCATGTCTCTCTGTGCCGTACTCCCTTTAGGATCTCATGGAACCTGGAGCTGGACTAGCAGCTAGCCCTAGTAGTACTTGTGCCCCTGACCCCCACACTTTAGGGTTTCGATCCTGCATAGAGCCGACTCCAACTTTTTACGTGGGTGTTGGGGATTCTGATTCAGGCCCTTATGCTTGCACAGCAAATGCTCTTACCCACTGAGCCATCTTCTAGTCCCAAATTATTTAGTGTTAATATTTTTAGAGTTCTTTTGTACCAACTAATGCTACCAATATAGGAGATATAGTAGCAAACAAAGAGAGCATAGTGTGAAAGTGTACACTCAAGCTGGAAGACTAAAACACTCTGGTGACATAGTTGGCTCTCAGCTATTTCTAGCACACTGTCATTGAACATTATCTTTTAAAAACAGTTCTAAAATCTGTGGTCAGACCTTCGTCTTGTCTAAACTGTTATAAAATTCTCCTTACCTCATATTTTAAAATCCATTAACAAGAATTTCCTTTCAGGGGATAAAAATTGATTTCAGAACACTTTCCCCAAATTAAAAATCTGATAGTGATAGAAGTAGAACATGTAACTGTCAACTGATGTGAAAAGTAGGTAATGTGGCATGAGAAGAAAATACAAATATTGGCTTTTAGGGGGAACTACTAATGTGGCAATTTTAGGTTTCTGAAGACTTAAAATCATTCTTTTAATTTGTTAATATTTTCATATTAAAGAAAATAAAAATCTTTTCCAGTTTCAAGACTCCCATTGTAAAGAACAACTTTCCACCTGCTTGCCCATCATCCACACCTTACAGCCAGCTTGCCTGCCAACGGCAGCAGCAGCAGCAAGGACTTAGTACGCCTCTTCAAAACTTACAGGTTCGATGAGCACGTTTATGGTGGCATACGTTAAAGTGCAGTCAGTTTCATAGATTTTGCTTTCACAGTATCAAGTTGTCAAGAAAGGTCTTCAGAACCTGTTTGTTCTTAGGAAACTTTGACACCTTGGTTAGAGTGTCTCCACCTATTTTTGGCGTGTGGGCCCAATCATCTAGTTTGAATAGTTTAGTAAAGCTTTTCTTACAATGGAGCTTACTTTTTATTTGTGAGCAGCTTCATTTCCTTTGTTAATATGCAATTCATTTGGAAAAGTGAATCTTCTGAATAATCAGAATAGCAGTTTGAGGTACTTATTGTAAACTAACAAAGATTTTGCTGACATAAATTTCTGTTTGACAAAAAAAAAAAACAAGGTACCAGGTTACTGAAATTATTGTATAGTATCTTTGGGCGCAGTGTGAACATGGGTCTTTTAGAGAGACTTCATGGAAGTGATTCTTGGCTGTGTGATTCACCAGCTGTGTGATCCTTGGCAAGTTACATAAACTCTTTGTACCCATTTCATCATGTATAAAATGGAGAAATAACACTTCCTACCTGCTGCTAGAATGATTGTGAAGATTACAGTAATTGTATATGTCACTCTTAAAGGAGAGCATGGCCCAACACTTAAACATTAATAAATGTTAACTTCTATTGTTATTTAAGTGAAACAAAGGAATGGTCATGTGTTAAAACCATTGGATTAAGAATAATTAAGACAGTAGAAGAGTGGGGAGTGGTTAATGAGCAGTGTGTACAGAGTTTCAGTATTTGATGACAAAAAATTCTGGAGATGGACAATGGTATGGTGTTTCCGCAATGAACAGTGTATCTAATACTACTGAATTGTTCTTAAAAATGGTTTCAAAGACAACGTTTGAGTTCTGTATATTTTACTATTAAAATGAACAAAAGATTACCTGATGATAGATTATGTAATACTAGCTATGGAAAGACTTGATAGTGTATGCAGGCTTGAAATTATATAAATTACAAAGTGAAAGGTAGGCCTGGCATGATAGCACATGCCTTTAGTCCCAACCCTCAGGAAACAGAGACAGGAGAATCCCTGTGAGTTCAAGACCAGCCTGATCCTCATAACAGGTTCTAGTACATCCAGGATTACATAGAAAAACCCTTTCTCCAGAGGGAGAGATTTATGTTGATTCAAGATCTGTTTATGGATCTGGTAGTGGTAGCAGGTCCTGTTCTGGCTAAAATCTGGAAGTGACTGGGAAGAGGTCTTGTAGAATGTTCTAGACTACTGTCAGCAGGTACTTCTAAAGGAGTCATGTGGCCTGTATCTTGGGAAAGCAAAACAACGCTCAGGCTTTGCTGGGCTTTTGGAAGTTGTGCATGGCCTAGAGAAGCAGAATACAATGATGTAATTAGTGTTTTGGAGTTGTGGCCCAGGTGAGGAGAGGTGGGTAAGGATGAGGAGCTTTGTAGAGGGAGCTCCTGGTACTGAAGGATGGTTTGCTGGTGTAACTGTGTTCTGAAGTGTTCACAGCAGGGTAAGGGTGTCAAACTGACTATTGCTAAGAAGTGCTGTGTAAGGAGAAACAAAGAGAACACATGGGAGACAGCTCTGACTCAAGTCTCTCAGGTCCTGAGAATAAAGGAATTAGAACTCATCTGTCTGTTTCTGTAGGAGAGAGACTACGTGGAAGATGATTCTGTCATTTTGGATTTAAAACATGACTCAATTAAACTGATATTTATTCAGACTTGGATTCAGTTTGGTTACTTGACTAATCAAAAGCTCTTCATTTCAGCTTTACTGTTTCAAACTGTGGCCTCTTAGCACGCCATCTCCTTTAAAGTGTTCATAAGCACAAAGCGGGACCATCCAGTTCTAAGAGAAGGAAGGACAGGGCACTGATGGGCATCAGTTGATAGATTGCCTGGTAAGATGCTGAGGTTAGGAGAAATTACGTAACTTGTTGAACTTCTCTCAGGACAGAAGAGAGGGATGGGCATTGATGAAACTGACTGGAACTCACTGCACCTTTGCACATGTTTTTATATATTGTTGAGTTGGGGGAGTATGTGTATGTGGGAGTAAAGAGGTGCCAGGAAAAGAAACAGGAAAGGTGACATGGGTAGCTGGTGAGTTTGTCCATTGGATACTAAGTGCTATTCTTAGATTTTTCTACTCAGATTAAGTCAAAGAGGGAGCCCCTTTAGAAGTTTGTGTCTGAATTAATTTGACATTTTCCTTTTATTCATCTTTTATGGTTTTGATGTTGTTTTAGATTCATTTTGAGGCAGTCTTTTTGTAGATCAGGCTGGCCAAAATTAGGAACATTTCACTAAACCTAATGGAAACTAATTTTTTAGATATATTCTTTGAACTTATATTTATATATTTTAATTGTTTAGATTTCAGGATCCTCATTGATGAACGAATGCATTTCTGTTAAAGGAAGAATTTATTCCATATTAAAACAGATAGGCAGTGGAGGTTCGAGTAAGGTAAGTAATAAATGAGAAAAATATTCTGTCAACCTTTTAGAAGTCATTGTTTCCCTGGAGTCAGAAAAGTTGCCTCACATAACTTAACCCTCTCTTTAGACCTACAGCTGGATCCCAGTTTCATGTCTTTTCTTCAGTGTCTTGTACTTACAGGTTACCCCATAGAGTATTGGCTTGCAGTGGTCAGTAAGCAATGTGTTATCACAAAGAGACTGGAAAATTGAGTAACAACATGGCATAATCTGCTTGTGTGCATAGAGTCATTCAGTAAGAATTTTCAGTAGTGAGTTTGCTTTATCTGAGGTTTCCCATTTTAAAAATGTTCTAGTCACATAAATTTCTGCAATTAGATTATTTCCTAAATTTATCGGAGTGACTTATTTTTAAATGTATTTTTAGTTTTTAAATTAGTGTGTAAGATGTTAGGTAGCATTATGACCTTCCATTTCCTTATAGATTTTATTTTTCTTAATAGCTAAATTAAATCTTATGGATATTATCCATTCAGTTGTGGATGAACATTTAGACTGGTTTCATTTCTTGCTGCTGTGAATAGAATGGCAATTATCATGGATGTACAAGTGTCTGTATTATAGGATATGGAGGCCTTTGAGTATATGCCTACAAATGATATAGCTGGGCCATAGTGAGAAACCTCCATGCTGACTTTCATAATGGCTGTACCAGCAGTGATAAGGATTCCTTTTCCCCCTACATCCTCACCAGTGTTTGTCAGATTTGATAATATCTATTCTGATTGGGATGAAGCAGTATCTCAAAGTTTTAATACATATTTCCTAGTGCTTTGGTCACACCTAAATATATTCTTTGACCATTTGTGTTTTTTACTTTTTTTTTTTTTATGTGTTTGAGTTTTTGCTTGCCTGCATGTCTGTGCATCACAGAGATTTTTCTGCCTCTGCCTACTGAGTGTAAGGTACTTGTGGAGGCCAGAAGAGGGTATTGGATTCTCTGAAACTGTAATTACAGAATGTTGTTAAGCACCAGGTGGGTGCTAGGAGTTGGATGTGGGTCTTCTGGGAGAATAGTGTTCCTAATTGCTGATCCATCTCAGCAGCTCTGTTGCTTGTTTTAAGAACTATTTCATTGGGTTATTTGTTGATTAGCAATTTTGTTTTAATTTATTTTGCAGTTCTCTGACATTCTGGATATTAGTTCCTTTTCTGACATAGATAAGATTTTCCTCTTGTTCTATAGGTTGTCTGTTTATAGTTTCTTTTGCCCTACAGAAACTTTAATTCATATTGTCCTATTTGTTGATTCTTGGGGCTATTTCTTATGCTTTGACTCAGAAACTTTTGACCTATACCTGTATCTCAAAGTATCTTTCCTATTTTCCTTTAGGTTTTAGACTAAGGTCTTTGTTCTACTTAAATTGACTTTTGTACAGGATGAAAAATGCAGATCTAATGTCATTTTTTTGCAAGTGAACATTTAGGTTGTCAATGCATTTGTTTGAGTTCTTTGTCAAATACTGGATGGCCGTAGTTTTTTTTTGTTTTGTTTCTGGGCCTTTATTTTATTCAGTGGTCCATTTGGGGTTGTTTTTGTTGTTGTTTATCTTGCTTTTTCTTTCTTAAGGTTTATAATTATTATCTTTTTTATTTAAAAGTTATCCCCTTCTTTTGCTCCATCTGTTTTTATGTCAATACCCAACTATCATTATTACTATGTCCCTATAGGATAATTTCGATATCTCCAAATATATTCTTTCTCCTTAGGATTGCTTTGAATATTCATTGTCTTTTTGTTATTCCATATGAATTGCCACATGTTTGTTCTAGTTGCGTGAAGAATAGCATTGGATTTGGTGGGTATTACATTAAATCTGTAGATTACTTTTGGTGGTCTAGCTGTTTCTTGATACTAACTGCCGTCTCAGTCGCATGGAGGAGCTTCCCATTGTCTTCTGTCTTCTTTGGTTTCCTTGTTCAGTGTTTTAAAGTTTCCTGTTCCTAGTTACTTTTGTAGTTGTTGTTGTGACTGGGATACATTCCTTAATATTTTTGTAAGTTCATTGTAGGTATAGATGAAGAGTATGTTTTTGTATGTTGTTTTAAATCCTGAAACTTTACTAAAAGTGTTTACGAGGACTAAGAGTTTTTTGGTAGATTCTGTCATATCCTTTAAGTATGGAATTGTGTCATCGGCTAGCAGGAGTGGTTTGACTTTTCTTATTTATTCCATATGTCTTTTTTTTCTCTTGTCTTAATGTTCTAGCTGAGACTTTTGTGTATTATATTTAATAAGAGGCAAGAGTGGTCATCCTTGTCATGCTCATCATTTTGAAGGAAGTTACTTTCTCCATCTAGCATAATGTTGGTTGTAGTTTTTGTATATATAGCCTTTATTGTTTTGAAGAATGTTGCATCTTCCTAATTTCTATAGGATTTTTATCATGAAGCCATTGTGAATTTTGCCAAATGCTTTTTGGCATCTATTGAGATGCTCTTGTGATTTCTGTCTTATTATATTTATTGATATGTACATATAGAGCCAATTTCTAAGATGACTCCTACTTAGTTGTGACATTTGATTTTTATTAACATGTTTTGAGTTTTGTTTGTAAGTATTTTATTGAGGATGTTTACGTATATGTTCATCATGGAAATTGTTTTGTTTTTCCTTTGTCTTTATCTAGATTTGGTATCAGGATAGCACTGGCTTTGTAGAATGAATTTGGTGCTGTTCCTTCCCTTTCTGTTTTGTGGAATAACTGGAGAAGTGTTGGTATTACGTCTTTAAAAATTGACAAAACTCAATGAATACATCTGGTCTTGGGCTTTTCTTTGTCGGGAAACTTTAGATTACAACTTAAGTCTCATTGCTTTTAATGCAAAATTACTCATATTTTCTGACTTGAATTTTGGTAAATCATATGCATTTAAATATTTACCCATTTCTCCTAGCTTTTTGAAATGTACATTTTCAAAGTATTTTCTAATCATGTTCTGGATTTCACTGGAGTCTTATAATAACAATCTTTTGTATTTAATTTTGTTAATTTGGGTCTTCTCATATTGTCAGTTTGGCCAGCTTATCAATCTTGTTAATATTTTCAAATGACCAAGTCTGTCTAATTGACTTTATGTATTATTCTTTTTTAAAAAAAAAAAAAAAACTTTATTTATTTATTTATTTGCTTTGGTGTTTTGCCTGGAACTGGAACTGCAGGCAGTTGTTAGCTGCCATGTGGGTGCTGGGAATCGAACCCGGGTCCTCTGGAAGAGCAGATGGCGCTCTTAACCGCTGAGCCATCTCTCCAGCCCCTGTATTATTCTTTTAATCTCTATTTTATTGGTTTTTTTTTCTGTAATTTTTATTGTTTTTTGCTATCTGCTGGATTTGGAACTGGCTTCTTGTTGTTGACCTACAGCTTGTTGTTTGAGCTCTAATTCTTTTGTTTTTGTTTTCAAGGCAGAGTTTCTCTTGTGTAGCCCTAGCTGTCCTGGAACTCACTTTGTAGACCAGGCTGGCCTCAAACTCACAGAGATCCACCTGCTTCTGCCTCTGAGTGCTGGGATTAAAGGCATGTGCCATGATTGCCCAACAGAGCTCTAATTTTTTTTTTTTTAATATGAGCATGTATAGTTAATAATTATCATTTTATGACTATCTTGACTGTATCCTAGGGTCTTGGTAGGCTGTATTCTTACTTTCATTTGACTCCAGGAATTTTCTTTGTTTTTTTTTTTTTAGTTTCTTTAATTTTTTTTTAATGAGCCATTATGTATTTAAAAGTGTATTGTTTAGTCTCCAAGCATTTTTGTAGTTTTTCTTGTTATTCTTATTTTTATCTTGATGTGATACAAGGAGTTACCACAGTTTGTTTCCTTTGTTAATGTTTGCTGAACAGTGTATGATGTAGTCAGTTTGGGAGGTTATATGTGCTGAGACTGTGACTCTATTTGTTGGGCAGAATGTTCTGTATAATGATACAGTTGATTTATAGTAGAATTTAGCTCTTAAATTTGTTTATTTTTAACTTGGGGAACTACCTACATACAAGACTGGGATATCAAAGACTCCCACTATTAATGTGTTAGGTCCTATGTGCCCCCCCTTTTTTTAGTGTCTGCTTTATGAAATTGACACCATATTCATCTCATAAATGTTTACAAATGTTGTATGTCTTGATGAATTGTCTGTTTTATGAACATGTAACAACATCTTTATTGCTTCTGATTAGATTTGAAGTCTACTTTATCAGATAGAAGATATACTTATGTTTGCTTGGCACTTTTATTTCTGTCCTTCAGTACTGAGGGGTATCATTGTTGCTTACATATGCTCTCCTGGAGAAAGCTGCATTAGTTCTTTTCCTGTTGCTGTGATAAACTCTTAAGATCAAGGCAACTTAAAGCGAGTTTAACTTGGCTGACTGATCCAGAGGGAGAGGAGTCATGTCATAAGTAGACAACTAACGAGCCTGGAAGCAGGAACAGGAAGCAGAGAGGGCAAACTGGCAGTGGGGTGAAGCCTTAAGCTCTCAAAGCCTGTGTATGTGCTCCAGTAAGGCCACACACCTAAACCTTCCCGAGCATCACCACAAGCTGGGCGGTTGTCTGTTCAAATGCTACATGAGGCATTAATTAAACCACCACAGAAGCTTTCTTCTTTCCTATATAATATTTCTTTTAAATTTTTTTATGTATGGTGCTGGCTTTTTTTTATAGTTGCTTTAGTTTGTGTTTGTCTTAAGGGTATTCTTATTTCTCTACCAGTTTTGAGGATAACTTTCCAGGGTGTGGGTTAACTTTTTAGGAGTATTGCCTGTGTATTAAATATCTTTCTATATGTATGTCTGAGTGCATTATGGTCTCAGCTTTGCCCTCCATTCCCAAAATTTGTTCTCCCTAATCTTGTGCAGTACTGGTACTTTCTGGTGTGGTTTTATTTGATCAAACACTTGTTCCCATTATTTGGTTCAATGTTTCAGTTTCCATGTTAATCTCTTTCATATTTTTCCCTTTCTTCTCTACTTTATTGTTTTGTTCACTTCGGAGATTGTCTTTTCGGGGTCCTGGATTGATTTCCTTAGACCATGCACAATTTTAATTGAGTCTTTTATCTGGTCCTTAAGTCATTTAAAAAGGTAATTTATTTAGAAAGTCTCAGTGATTTTGTTTTCTTCTGGGACTGTCTGGAGCTTTCAGCTCTGTCCTTACTTCCCTGGCTAAGGAGGAAGCATCAGGAATGCTACCTTCACAAGCCAGATTCTCGCCAAGGCATCATTCCAGCTCCCATGGTTTTGTTAAAAGTGGTTCTGTGTTTTGTTTTAGGTTTCTTAGTAGACATTTGGGGTTTGTTTTATTGTAGTTGTTCTCATTGACAAGCACACACAGACACATGCACACTTGTGTTTGTTCTCTCCCGCTCACTAATTTTTTTCAGTCTTCCTTGCATCCCTGAACCTTAGGGATGCAATGCCTAAGTCCTGAGGCATTGTCATTTGTCCTCTCTCCCTGAACTCAGACCTTCCTTGGTGTTTTCTTCCAGTGTTGTGATCTATGCTTACAGTTTCCAAACTTGTATTTCCAGTTCAGTCCTCTCATTTCCAGACTAACTTTCCAAACTTGACTGCTCAGCATCTCTTCTTGGTTACCAGGTGTTTAAGACAGATGTGTAAACACTTACTCTCTACTTTTTCCAGTTGCAGTAAATAGCAACTCCGTTCTTAAAATTACTTGACTAAAAAGCTATTGACTGCTCTTATTCTCATATACACATTTAGCTGGTCAGCAAATCTTGCTGTTTACCCACCTCTTGAGTAGCTTCAGAATCTATTTTTTATTTGTGTTGTTAATCTGAAGCAGCTATTATCTTTTTTACTTGGTTTATTACAGTAAATAATAAGCCCACTCATTCAGTCTGTCATTTTTCTTCAATCTGATATATATGTCGTCTCTCTCCCTTTCTTTCACGTGTCCTGCTTTATTTATAGCTCTGCTAGCCTTGAATTTGTAGCAATTCTTCTGCCTTAGCCTCCCAAATGCTGGGATTACAGGCGTGTGTGTGTGTCACCAGCCCATCTCTGTCCTCCAGTACCTGATCACACTTAAACTATAACTCTTCCCTTTCCATACTGCAGTTTTCTTTTTCTTTTTTAAGGCGGGCATCAAACTCAGACACCAGCCTGCCTCTGCCTCCTAAGTGCTGAGATTAAGGGTGTGTGAACCCAGACCCAGCCATAGCTTCCCTACTAACCATATTCTGTGGATAGTTTATTTGTTGTTTGCCTCACCCTGTACTTACTGTCCAGATGGCAGTGTTTGACTGCCCAGTGATGTTAGGTTAGGGATGATGCCTACAATTAAACAGAGACATCATTCGTTTGTTGAGTGTTCTTCTTCCGCTATGCTATGGTGGTATGTGAAACAGGGCTACTGGGCTTTTTAAGTTTTACTGTTTTTCTCTAAGCAGAATGAGTCTTATTTCAGGCTATCTTATTAATGTATTGTAAATAAGGAAAGCAGCAGACATTGCGGCACTCATTTATAATTCTAACACCTGGTCAGCTGAGGCAAGATTTGCTTGGGCTGCAAATGTAAAATATGTAGGCTGAGAGCATGCCCTAGTAGAATATGTACTTAGCATGTGCAAAGCCCTGGGTTTAATCCCCAATATCGAAGCCACAAGCCAATAAGAGTGTATAGCAAGTCTTCCAATAAATATTTTTTATGTTCCTTTATCAACTTTTCAGTTATGAGCATAAGGAAGGAGTTGAGGGTAAGAGATTAATAGACTAGGAATGATTGGAAAGAGAAGATGTATAAGTACCTTGCACTGATTGTGCCACTGGATAAAAAATGAGTCTTTATTCATAATAAAAAAAAATCAATAAAGAAAAAAGAAAGAGCAGATGCCTTTGGGGAAGTAGACCAACAGGAGGGGAGCGAAGTGAAGAGAGAAGAGTGTGTATGCAGTTTCAGCCCTCGAGCCTCACGTACATTTCGGCTCATTTATCCCCAGTATGTATCTATAAGGTAATCATAGTTAAATAACACACTTTTCAATGTCAAAGGGTGCGAGCAAATACATATTTGTTATAGGCACTGACTGTGCTTTGGTTTTGAGTTACTGAAGTCTCAAGGCACCATTGCAGTGATGCTGGAAGTTGTACACTCACATTTCAGAATATTATTTGTTCTATTGATGTTTTTAGAAATTGATTTATAAGAACATATTGCTTTTGCTGACCTAACTGAAAATGTTACCCTATTTTACACAAATGAATATAATGATGGCCCACAACTACTGTATTTTGAAAAATATTCTCTATCAAAGAAATGAACTTGTTGATATTAGGCACAATGAAAAAAGAAAGAAAACGCTGTTTAAGAAATGAATTGTCTGTCATAGCCTTGGTCACCTTTACCAGTTCTGTATGTCTTTTCCTCAGTGTTATTTGCCTGCATGAGGCATGCCAAGAGTTCTGTGAACATAGCAGCAGACTCAAGTTCCTTTTCTTAGATGTCAGTGTAGAAAACTTTAGACATTTGTAGAGTTGAATTGTTTGAATATCCATTGTCACAGAGGTTGGAAATGGATACCTACTCTCTCATCATCATAGTGTTTGTTTGGTTGGCTGGTTTTTAACTTCTACAATCAAAATAGGTCCCGAATCTTTCAATTGTTCATGCTGGTATTTCTTTCAGAGTTTTCTCAGCCCTAAGATTGCTAGTCTAGAATTGAAAAGCATTGTGATGGTTTATAGAGGGAGGGTGTGTCCTGAACTTTTCTCTTTGCTGTCTGTGCAGGTATTCCAGGTGTTGAATGAAAAGAAGCAGATATATGCTATCAAATATGTGAACCTAGAAGAGGCAGATACCCAAACCATTGACAGCTACCGGAATGAGATAGCTTATTTGAACAAACTACAACAACACAGTGACAAGATCATCCGGCTCTATGATTAGTATGGATCCATTTTTATTTTAAAAAGAAAACTTTGTTTTGTCATAATTCTTAGGCAAACAGTAAATGCTTATTGATTTAATGTCGACAATTATTGTTTTGTGGCTTCTGTTCATTTTTAATTGCAGTGAGATCACAGAGCGGTACATCTACATGGTAATGGAATGTGGAAACATTGACCTAAATAGTTGGCTTAAAAAGAAAAAATCCATCAGCCCATGGGAACGCAAGAGCTACTGGAAAAACATGTTGGAGGCAGTACACACAATCCATCAGCATGGTTATTTTAAACTCTCCTCATATGTGTAAAGTTAAAGTAGTTGTTAATTGTGTTGTCTTAGAAGAATACTCTTCTTATCGGTATCTACCTTTACAGTGATTAGTTGGAAGTTTATTACAGATGAAGAAACAAACCCATTTCTTAAGACTGGTTATGCACAGGGCACAGAATACAAATTTAAATGTGCACATATGCAATGTAATTTTATCTTTCTCAATATTAACTAGTCTGGTGGGTCTTCAAGTAGATTGGATTGTAGCAGGTCCTAGACTTGAGGATCTGGACACCCTACAAATAATTAGGGTGATGGTCAGTACTTCAGTCTCAAAAGATTTTTCTGTTTTGTCAGTGTTGGGTTTTTTGTTCTTGCTTTTGGGTTTTACTGTTAACACCTGTTTTTTGTTTTGTTTTGTTTTTATGTGTTCTTAGCTGTTTTTATTTTAGAGCTTTTCTCTGCACTTTCTCTTGTGTTTAAAACAAATTCGTTTATTGTGTTTCTTCTGCTTTTCTTTTTACAACCTAAAAAGAATTAGTCAGTGATTAATATTCTTGAGTGGTGTGGGAACCTTGTGATCTTACTGCCTGATAGTGATTGGTGACTGCTTTCCTGGGCAGCAGTGTTCCAGCACACAGGGACAGCCAAAATGCCTAGCTTATCTCCTCCTAACTTTAGGGCTAAGCCTTGTAACCTTGAACAATTCACTTAAATTCAGATTACATTAGTGTCCTCATCCTTCAAATGGGGATAATGGTACCTAATCATTTATTCAGCTTTGCTAACTGGTCTGAAGTATTCATTACAAGTGACAAATTTAGATTGGCGTTTGGCACACCATATTTGCTAAGAAGGTATAGAATGTGTAATAAATGAATATTAATGTGTTGACTAGTTAAAAGAATCAGCTTGACACACAGATTGTGAAATGTTTTTGTCCATAGAATGTTTTACTTTGTCTAACATAATGAATTTTATTTTGAAGGCATTGTTCATAGTGATCTGAAGCCCGCTAACTTTTTAATAGTTGATGGAATGCTAAAGCTAATAGATTTTGGGATTGCAAATCAAATGCAGCCAGATACAACAAGCATTGTTAAAGATTCTCAGGTAGGACACCTTTTTGCGTTTGTGGTGGTATTTTAGTGTTTTAAAGAAGGGTTTCTTATAACCTTGACCTTGCTCTGTATCAGTGGCTAGCCTTCAATTCCTGAACCTGCTGCCTGTGCCTTCTGGGTGTGGGATTACAGGTATGAGTCCAATGCCTGCCTTCAGGAATAATGGCTGGTTACTAAGGCTTGGTTTCTTTTTATCTGTTGTTTTGCCATTACTAGTCATGTTCTTCAAAAAAAATTTTTTTAAGGTTTTTTTGTTTGTTTGTTTTAAGAATAGAAACTACAATGATAAAGATTCAAAACCATGGTCAATTTGATTTACAAAAACAGCTCAAAATTAGACAAATAAAATCAAGGAATTTTGAATGATTTTCTCATAGCTGAGGCAAAGCAAAGAGGAACTGCAGTTGCATGTTCTCCATTGTCCTGCTTCTTTTCTTAGCACTTAAATTGGGGGGAGATTTCTAAGAGAGCCTTACTGGAAATATTGAAACATTCTACTTGGCTACATTTAAAAATACATATTTATTATTATGTGGGGGGTGTGTATGTGCAAGCACTTGAGCATGTGTCTGCAAGTACAAGCATGCTACAGTGGGGCCAGGAGAGCTTTGGTAAAGCAGTTCTCTCCTTCCACTGTTCTGGGAGCCAGTGCCAGACTGTCAGGCTCGTGCAGCAAGCTCATCTCTGCAGCCCCAGCTGTGTTCTTACAGGAAGATCTGCAATAGCAAATGTAATGAAGCTGTTTCATTACAAAATGAAGTAGTGACATGAAGCTGAAAGGTTATTTTTGCTGCACCTAACGTGCTGTATCCATGGATGCAGATTTCTGATATGGGCCTGTCACTTCACGAAGCAAAATCAGACTTTAATAGGAAGAATCAGTGAACAGCATTCACTTAACATAATTCTTATCAAAAGTACAAGAGATTTGTAGATAAGCTTGAAGTTATCTAGGGCAAGATCCTACCATTCAGGCATCTTTTTGTTGTTGTTCTTAGAAGTAAAGCAGTGGTTCTTAACCTTCCTAATGCTGTGACCCTTTAATACAGTTTCACATGTTATGATGACCTCCAACCATAAAGTTATTTTCATTGCTACTTTATAACAGTAAATTTACTACAATTGTGAATTATAATGTGGATATCTGATATGTGACCCCTGGAAAAGGGTCATTCTACCCCCAAAGGGATTGAGACCCACAGTTGGAGAACTGCTGAATTAAGGGATTATGCTATGCCATTTCTGACTGTAGAAACTCTTAGATGATTTAGCTTTCCAGCCCATTTCATCCCGCACATGGGGCCAAAGAATACTGGGAAGATAAAGTTAGCTGGTTCATTCATTCATTCATTCATTCACTCATATGTATGTGTGTGTGTGTGTATATATATATACACATACATACATACATACATACACACACACACACACACACACACACACACATATATATGATAGTCAAATCCTTCAGAGTTCAGAATTAGCCTAGACAATTGTAAAGGCAGGTAATACTAATTTTCAAACACATTATAGACATGTATATACAGCATTTAGAAATGTACCAATTCTCAGTGTGACTCATTTTGTTGCAAGTTGTGATGTGATCTTACATATATTTTTATTTTGTTAACAGTTATTTGAAGTTTTCAAGTCTGTCACTTAAATCACTAGTTATCCAAGTTTTCAAGAATCTGTCATTTATGTATTTACAAATCTAGAAAGTTGTTTTCATTGATTCTCTGTTTTCTGTGTTTGACAAATAGGTTGGCACGGTTAATTACATGCCTCCAGAAGCAATCAGAGACATGTCTTCTTCAAGAGAAAATGGGAAAGTCAAGTCCAAGGTACTGCAAGTAGCTCACTCAGCTGGCACTGGTGAACTGCACCTTTTATAAATTGTTTGGAGATTCATTTTCATCATTTCTTTAATTTTTTTGTTTTATTATGTGTGTATGGTTGTTTTACCTACACATATATCTGTTCATCATATGTATGCAGTGCTCTTAGAAGCCAGAAGAGGCCATTGCAATTCCTCAGGCTGGACTTAGAAGGTTGTGAGCTATGGGATGGATGTTAGGAATGAAGCCCAGGTCCTAACCACTGAGCTGTCTCCCCAGCACCAGTTTCACCCTGCTTTATTGACTTGAGATGGTCCTTTAATGCTATTCTTTTGTATGGTGGTTCCTCACAGTGTGTTCATATAACGTAGACTTAGGGAGAGCTTTTTCAAGTTTTAAGTTAAAGGCAATTTTAACAAATACCCCAATTTAGACACCAGAAATGATATTCCTTGATATCCAGTAGAGTCTTTTTTGTTTGTTTGTTGCCTTTCTAACTTTTTACATTTATTGTTTTTGTAGTACTGGGGATTGAAACTGGAGTCTTGTGCATTTTAGTAATTATTTATTTACGTGTGAATTCTATAGCTCCAAATTTAATGGGGCATATAAAATTTCCTAGCCTACCAGTGGCAACTTTATTTCGGTCTTGGTGGATGCTGTTAGCCTCCCTGATATCCCTTATCAGAGGCTCCTTTTCTCTGTTCAGGATTCATCAAGCTACCAGGCTAATTTTTTTTTTCCACTCTCTCACAGTGTTTGCAAGTAAACTGGGTTGTCCCAGCAACCTTCATGTCCATAGCCCTGCTTCTTCTTTAGCAGTGACATAATGTAACTGGTTTTCCCTCTGTGAGCTGGACTTGTGAATAATGTTTATTTTAAAAGAAAATAAAGAGTCACTGAGAAAGTTTGTCTGACTTAGTATACTGGGTTCTGAGGACCTCAACTGATGTCCTCATACTTGCGCAACATTGCTTTTCCACATCTCCCCAGCCCAGCTGGCACGAAACCTTGCTGAATATTTTATCTTATAAAGCTGTTCTTGAAATTGTTTGGCTTCTGATTTCTTCCTTAATTTATATTTGCTGCCTTTTGCCTTAAGTTTTCTTTAGACTTCCCATTGTTTTGTTGAACTTTAAAAACAGGTACTAATTTTGTATACAGCTTCTATTTCACTTTGCTTTCCATTTTGTGTTTTTATCTTTCTTATGTGTGGTTATTTGTGCTTTTGTATGTACTCTATTTTTGTTGTTGTTTGGTTTGTTTTGCTTTGATTTTTGCTTGAAGGCAGGACCTAACTCTGAGCCCTTGACTGGCCTTCAACTTGAGGGGAGATTCTTACATTGGCTTCCTGGAGTGATGGCATCATATGGCTGGGTATTATATTTCTTGAGTTAACCACTGACAGTACCCAGCTAAATATTTGCCCTTTTGGGGGGTGGGGTGGTGGGTAAGTAGTGCAGAAAGCTTACCCTAGGGATCTTGTGTTTGCCTCTTGAGCCATATCTCCCTGTGTGCCCTGGGTATTTTCCTCAATCTTCTTCACTTAAATCATAGTTGATTTAAATTTAATGTTGGTGCTTGGATTAATATTAATTTAGCTGTGTGTGGTGCTAGCTGTAAACCTGTAATCCACCATCAGGAAGCTAAGATTGGAGCGTCATAAGCTTAATGACAGTGTGAGTTATATAACATGTCCTTTCTTTCAAAAAGATAAAAATTTTACCGAGTTTTAATTTGGGTATTATTTACAGGTTTTATTATAGTATTTTAAATGCCTATTAATTTCTGAAGGTTATAATTTCAGTTAAATTTTGTCTTTTACTTTCAGACTTTGAATTATAACCTAGAGGTTATGATTCTTTGAATTGTCAGCCCAGTGATTTAATATAAAATGACAAATTTCCCCTTCGTACCCTTCCTTCTCTTTCCTCCATTCTCATTTTTTGAGACATAGTCTTTTTATATTGTCCAGACTAACCTGAATTCTCAAATCATTAACTTTAGTCTTTTAAATGCTGAATTACAGATGTATGCCACCACATCTGGCTCAATTTTCACTGATACACTAACATTTTAAAAATTCATCCTTGGTGCTAGAGAGATAACTCAGTGGTCAAGAACAAGTTCTATCTTGCAAAAGACCCAAGTTCAGTTCCCAGCATCTGTATTGGGCAGGTCACAGCTGCAGGTAACTCCAGCTCCAGGGAATCCAGTAGTTTCTGTGGACAACATTCACATATGGCACATGTGCAAGCACACACACATAGTTTAAATTTATCCTTTTTCTTAGTTGTAAATAATTTATCATGGTTAAAAAAAGCCTTCTCTTCTGTATGTGATGTTCTCTCATTTCCAAATATTAAATTGTAGTTTCTACTTTATTTTTTCATAAAACAGAACAGGTTTTGCATGTTTATTTCTTTTTCTTCTTCCAGCCTTCACCAACTTTCTTACCATTTGGTTTAGATTTATTCTTTGTGGAAAGTAGGTGTCTGCGCTTGTTTTTCATTCTTCATTTTCCTGATTTAACCTGTGCACATTTAATAGTATTGGGCTGCGGGAGAATGAAAGATACTTAGTACTTACTCAGAAACTCCTCTGTGCTGAAGAGGTGGTTCAGCCGTTGAGAGTACTGACTGCTCTTGCAGAGGACCTGGGCTCAGCTCCCAGAACTCAGGTCCACAAAGATACACATAGAGGAAAAAAAATAAGGAAATAAACTTTTCTCTATGATTGACTATATTTGATTTACTTAATACCCATAACAATATACCTTTTTTTATTTTTGGTGTTGGGGATTAGACTTGGGGTTTTGTGTATATCAGGTAAGTGGTCTGCCCTGACTCTGTCCAGCCTGATTCCATGGTCTATGCTCTAGAGATTAGAGTTGTGCAATTTAAACAACCTTGTAAAATAGATTCTGTGAGTTCAGAATCATTCTGTGTCATACAAGCAAGTTTATGTGTATATTATTTTTTTAGTGTTGCATTTTCACAAGATGCCAAAAATTTCTTTATTTCTTTTAAAAGTGTTGAGATTTTCAAGTTAGTTCTTCTCTATAAAATAGTCTACTGTAATAAAAACTAGGAAAAGATGATTTTTTCGTGTAAGCATAATCTTATATTTTGATATTTATTGAGATTTTAAGTATTTTTATACAATAAGGATTACAGATATATAATCTTATATTACCTTTTATATTAAAATAAAGCAACTTTTTCTTCTCCTAATTAGATAAGCCCCAAAAGTGATGTTTGGTCCTTGGGGTGCATTTTGTACTATATGACTTATGGGAAAACACCATTTCAGCATATCATTAATCAGATCTCTAAACTACATGCCATAATTGACCCGAGTCATGAAATTGAATTTCCTGATATTCCAGAAAAAGACCTTCAAGACGTGCTAAAGGTAACATTAACAATAGGGGAATATATAAAGATAATGTCTCATAATTTTATGTTTGTTTAATAGAATTAGTTAAGGTGATCAGAATTATTCAGCTCTTAAATATAGCCTAGTTAAAACAGTTCCTGATGGAAGTTTTTAAAGCGTGCTTACTATGAAAGGTATTTTATAATTAATGAATACTTGGGAATGTCAAAAATGGCTCAGAAAACCTCTTAGCGTTGTCTGAGTAGGATGTCTGGTGCAGCTTCTGTAGTGTGACGGCATCTGGAAAACTACTTCGTTGTATATGAAAACTTGCTTTTCCCCCCCTCTTTTTTTTTGTAGCGCTGTTTAGTAAGGGACCATAAAGAGAGGATATCCATCCCTGAGCTGCTCGCACATCCATATGTTCAAATTCAACCCCATTCAGGTACTGCTTCCTTAAAGGCTACTGTTTATTAGATTATCAATGTGGATGGTGTCCTAACTGTAGAAAACCAGAATCTAAACTGGCCACTCCTTTACACCCTGTCTTCAAGGAAGTTGGTATTCTGCTAAATAATATAGTTAATAACATTGCCTTTTTAAACTTTATTATTTAATCTTATGTATCCTACATGGGTGAGGGGGTGGTAATTACAAGAATGCCCATTAGTATACAATTTGTTGAGTAGGGTGTATATTTTGTTGTTGCTGTTTGGGGGACAAAATCTTACTATTTTTGCCTAGGCTGGCTTTGAATTGATGATCCTTTTTTCTTTTCCCTAGCCTCCAGACTTTTTTTGTTTGTTAGTTTTTATGGTGGGGCCAGGGTTTGCCTCAAACTTGCCAGTACTCCTATATCAGCCTCCTGAGGGCTGGAATAGCAGGCATGCATCTGGCCAGAATGCATATTTTCAAATGAACTTATACTCTGCTTATTAGTGTCAGCATTTTATTAATTATATTTCTTTTACAGGCAGCCAAGTGGCTAGGGAAACCACTGATGAAATGAAACATGTTCTGGGTCAACTTGTTGGTCTGAATTCTCCTAATTCTATTTTGAAAGCTGCCAAAGTAAGTACATCTACATTAATTTTGGCTGTTTTATTGTAGTGCAGTGAGTTAGCCACTTAAAAAAACATCTATGGTAAAATACATTTCTGCAATTTAGTACTGAGTATTTTTTATAAGTATAGATCTTACTTGTTATTGTTCTTAGGGTTCCAGCTGGAATGAATAGGAATTTTGTGATGAACATATTGTATATTTAATAAAATTTGTCCGGAACATCAGAACAAAGCCATCTCTTATACAATATATCACCACAGAATTTATCTTTTATACTGTCTCAACAATAATCTTAGCATATTCTCAATCATTTCTTGTAGTCAATTTTTAATACAACCTCAGGAAAAAGAAAAAAAATTCTGTAGCCAATTGGCACATTTTTCAAAGCACATCTCATGCCTGCCAACTTCCTGGGACTTTCTCTCTCCACCATCGTGATGAGGTTTAATTTGTTTGTTTGTTCTGTTTTGAGACAGTGTTTCACTATGCAACTTTCCTAGCCTGGACCTTAGATTGTAGACAAGGCTAGCCTTGAACTCCTGCAGAGATCCACCTGCCTCTGTCTCTGGAGTACTAGGAATAAAAGTGTAGGACACTACACTCAGAACCATGGTGATGTTTAGATCTCATTGTCATCCAATACTTTTGTAATTTCTATTATTTGTGATTGCTATTGCTGAGGGAATATACAGCAGGTGAGAGCTAGTGTTTGACAAGTCAACCCACCAGACGTATATAACTCTGTTGGGGAACCCTGCTAGACAAAGTTTGTGGAGGAGTGTAGCCAGAAGTTTCTCTTTTCTACCTAGCCCTGCAGTCCCATAGCCACTTATAAAATAATTATTCAATGCTTTATATTAATTACAAACTGTTTGAACTATGGCTCAGGCTCATTACCAACTAGCTCTTACAACTTAACCCATTGTTATTGATCTTTGTCTTGCCATGTAGCTTTTGTGTGGCATTACCTGTTTTGTTATGTTTTGTGTCCTTGTTGGTGCTTCACAGCATCTGCTCTGACCCTGTCTTTCTCCTCCCTCTATCTCTTGGATTTCCTCCCTGTTTATGTCCTGTCTTGCTATAGGCCGTAGCAGCTTCTTAATAGCCAATAGTAGCAATGCATAATCACATTCTACAGAGAGACCATCCCACAGCAGAGGAGCTCCAATAAACAAATCCATGGGGAGGCCCCACTTGGCAGTATGTGAGGACGTTTGTAGGGTGGCCCCACTAGGCAAAGTCCATGGGATGACTAGCTGTGAATACAGGTTGTTTTCTGCCTGTAACTTTCTCATGTGCCTCCACTATACCTCCCTAAAAAGAACATCTGTGGGGTTCCTTCCGCTGCCTATTGGTAGTATGTTTTACATCTTTGTGCACACTTAGAGTTGTGGATGGTCAGGAAGATGATTTCTGTTTAATCTTACAATTCTGGTGAATAGAAATAATACCAGAATATTCTTCTTTATTTATACAGGAAATTAACAGTATCCTCAGTCTAAAGACAGCTAGTTTTAGACTTTAGAACAAATTCAAAACAGACTAAGCTGCCCCTGCAGAAAATACACAAGTGTTGTTTATTCCTGAAGCAACTTTGGTAGATATAACTCAAAATATATAATTCTCTTTCAGTAGGTACCCTGACCACTCAAGGTTCGGCCTATTAACTGTTATTGTTAAGTCCTGAATTTCAGTGTCATTCTCTGTCCGGGAAAAAGTTAAATGCAAGGCCAAGCGTTTACTCCCTGTCCAGTCTTTGTGACCTTACTAGCCTGAGAAAAACTGTGTGACTTATCATGTGTGATGAGTATGGGTTCTACCCTGGGAATCTAACATAATTGTCCAGAGTTTGACTAAGAGGGGAACAGCAGCAGTGCAGAGGAGGTGGATAGTAGGATGTGAGTGAAGTGTATGTGTGCTGAGCAGAGATGAAGAGAAAACATCAGAGAAGGTGAGAAATGTGAGAGAATTAAAGAGGGAGGGAGTGGGCGAGTATATAGGAGCATATATATGTGAGTGAGTGTGAGAGAAAGCTGTGTGAAAGAGCTGCTGCTACACATAGGAACTGTATAAAGAACTATATGAGAGTGTAAAGAAACCAAAGTAGTATTTGATGAGTGCTGTGTAAATGAGATGTATAGCTATTTGTAACTGTGTGGAAGCAAAGAAGGTGAAGCTGCATAAAAGAGAAATGTAGGTAAAAGGAAGATGTGTAGACATGTGAAAAAAGATGTAACTGGGTATAGAGATGTACATAAATATATGCAAAAGATACATGGCTATATGTATAGAATTTGGCAGTGTGGAGACATCAGAGACTGTTTTTAAGATGAAGTAAAAGTTGGGGCTGGAGAGATGGCTCAGCGGTTAAGAGCACCCTCTGCTCTTCCAGAGGACCCGGGTTCGATTCCCAGCACCCACATGGCAGCTAACAACTGTCTGTAGTTCCAGTTCCAGGCAAAACACCAAGGCAAATAAATAAATAAATAAAGTTTAAAAAAAAAAAAAAAAAGATGAAGTAAAAGAGAAAGTTACCATCAGAAAGTGTGTGTTTCCTTTTTTACCAGTCAGGTTGGTAGAAACTTATTTCTAAATTCCCTCAGATAAAAAAAGTTTCCTTAGCCCTCCCTACTCTGAGGCATTCTTTTTATTTTCCCTGGAGCAAATCTAGGAGCTGGCCTTCCACAGTTCTCCTTAGCTTATCAGTTAGATTAGCTACCACACAATTACAAATTTGATATTTGAATCATAATGTCATGAAATTATGGAAATTTGAACTAACAACATTTTGTTCTCTGGATTAGGGTCAACTCAACTTCAACCTATATTGCTGGTGTGCAATTGCCCATTTTGGAATGAATTTATTTTACACACACACACATATATATGCTCTATACTATATATATATTTGTAGGATCTTAGAATTTTTTTCTCAGATGCTGATGACTGAATCAGCTGATGGTCTTGGGGTATTTAAGTTAATAGAATGCCTTTATATTCATTGCTCTTTAGTTCATGTCTTCATATTTTAAGACTAGTATATCATTCAAAATGTTCCTTTAGATAAGATTAAGGTGGATTAATCACCCCATCACTGAGTTTTGTGGGTTTTTTTGTTGTTTTTTTGTTGCTGTTGTTACTTGATGGCAAATATATCTGTCACCTTTATAAGTTAGATGTTGACTTAACCTTCAGTCTTTATTTTAATACATAGCTTTTAATAATTCAGTTGCCTTCAGTATCCATGGGTTCCATATCTAGAGTTAACTACAGATCAACACTCTGAAAAATAATTTATGTGTATTGGACATATACCTACTGTCTTGTTATTATTTTGTAAAAATGCAGTAAACAACTATACCATATTTACATTGTATTAGTTATTATATGTGTTAATACTCAGATGTGTATTGAAATATATGCATATTTCATAAAGGACTAGAGCATCTATCAGGTAGGAATCCTATTAACCAGCCTTTCGAAGGTACACTAAGGGACAAGGGAACCTAATTAGACCTTCTTACATAGTAATTTTAATGTTTTTTTTTATTAATGTAAATAGCTTCTGAGATTACATATTGTTTTCTAATGAATATTTGATCTGTATGAATTTATGAGTTATTTTAAAGAAAAGTAAGGGCCTTGCAGTGGTGGTCTTACTGCTCTGTGTTTATGCTGGTTGGGCTATATTATAATTCTATGGGAAGGTTGAGTGGCAATTTTTGTATTTAGAATACATCATAATCTTTACTAATCGAATAATACAGTGAGGTAAAATGTTGAAGAGCATGTGTTTTTTATTTCAGACTCTATATGAGCGCTATAGTGGTGAAAGTCAAGATTCTTCATTATCCAAGACTTTTGACAAAAAGGGAGAAAGAAAGTGATGTCCAGCTACTCACAAACCAAAAACACTAAATTTGTTCATCTTCTATACTCTGGAATCTTTTTGGAAATCTACCTTAGAAAACAACCTTGCCTGAATTACATCAGTAATTTATCCTTAAAAGAAAACTGTAAAGTTAACCACTGGTGGTACTGTATATATTAAATTATAGAGTTGTGCTTTTGTTTTATGCTTGTCTGTAAATCTAATTGGTCTGGTAACATTTCACACTTGGAGCAGTAGGGGGGAACGATGGAGTGTTGAGGATCTCTGTAAATAAAGTGGACAGCTTACTCTGAAAACCTGTGAAATAAAGCTTATCAGCACGAGACCCCCAAGTTATATGATTGTTTTCTCTAGTCACAAATGTGTTATTGGCATGGTAGCAAAATTCTTAGAAAAACTAGACTAATAAATTGTTATACTTAATAAATAAAGTATAACAATTAAATTTTCAAGGGGTTTAAGATTGTAAAGAGACCTAGGTAGTGGTAGTGGCAACACGCCTTTAATTCCAGCACTGGGAAAATCAAAAGCAAGCAGATCTCTGTGAGTTCAAGGCCAGCTGGTCTGCAGAGTTAGTTCTAGGACAGCCAGGAATACAAAAGAAATGGTGTCTTAAAAAAAGCAAAAACAAAAGAAACCACCAACAAAAAGATGATAAATAGATTGTCTAATTATCTGTGGCCCTGATAGCATCTGTAGTATTCAGTCTATATCTGGCTTTTTCAGTTCTGCCTTTGATTCTTCATACTACATATGGGTTTTGGTGTTCTGGAGTCTAGTGTAAGTTGTATAGCTATAGTTGCATGCCATTATTGAGTACATTTTGTTAATGGATGGTTATGTGGCCTCCGTGTGTGTGTGTGTGTGTGTGTGTGTGTGTGTGTGTGTGTGTGTGTGTGTGTGTGTGCCTGTCTTTCTCTTGATCCCCATCCCTCTCCCCATGTTGGGATCAAACCCAGAGCCTTGCACGAATTAGATATATGTGCAGCTACTTCCAAACCGGAATTTGAAATACTTTCCTTAAGTATTTCCAAATATACTCAACTTTGCCTTGCATTAACATAGTATTAGTTTCTAAAATAATATATTTTTAAAAAATAGACTTCCTTTTTAAGGAACAGTTTTAGGTCCACAAGAAAATTAAACAGAAAACATAGAACTCTTATGTGTCCTTTACCTTCTCACAGTCTGCCATTACTTTTGGCATTACCATCATCAAAATCCCACAACACCTTTTGTTACAATCCATGACCAAAGATCTCTAATGGAGGTAAAGTGTATTCTGTACTTTACATGTTAGACTTTGACATATCTAATGCAGTCATTTATTCTACTTCAGTCCTTTCTCCAACTCTGGGAAGACACTGCCCTTTTTGCCCTGTTCTTTTTCCAGCCATTGAAAACGGATCCTGGAAATGTTGATGGGGAATCCCAGGACCTCATAAGCTTCCCTCTAGTCTGGCCTCAAGGCTAAACACACTTGAGTCACTCACTCTCCTCTGGTAGTCTAGGACTACCTCTTTCTGCAGCCCCAGAAGTTACAAATACTTTTAACAGCAAGTTCCCTGCATAGGTCTACAGTGAAGTTAAGCAGTGGTAAGCTATTTCAGGATGAAGAGGGGTGGTAGCTTTTTAGGATCTGAGCAGACAGACCTAATACTGGGGATGCTCTGGATTACTGACACTATGAGGAAAAGTTTCGACACAAATGAAGCTGCTTGGATGGCTGATCAAACAGGAATATAGATCTTGGGTCTCTGAGAAGTCATAAGTACTACTTACCTATATATGTCTAAAACTCTAGTGTAGTGGTTTGAATAAGAATGGCCTCCATAGGCTCCTATTTGAATACTCAGTTATCAGGGAGTGGCACCTACTGAGTTATTAGGAGATCCAGCACCATGTGCAAACTAATGAAACTATAAACTAGACCAAACTAAATATTCTTGCTCTCTCTCTCTCTCTCTCCCCCCTCCCTCCCTTCCTTCCTCCCTCTCACTTTGAGTTTGAGATGTCTATATGAACATCCAAGGGGAGATGTCAAATATAGTTAATTGATCAAGACCTCAAGAGTTGAGTCTAAATTGTATACCGATCTGGAATTATCCACAAATAAATGGCCTTTAAAGTCATGAGAGGATGAGCCCAAAGGAATGCTTAGTGCTGGAGATCCCTCTTCCATTAAACAGAGACCTGGGGATCAAGCTACCATTCACTGTGTTC
This sequence comes from Sigmodon hispidus, assembly GCA_004025045.1. Classification (NCBI taxonomy): domain Eukaryota; kingdom Metazoa; phylum Chordata; class Mammalia; order Rodentia; family Cricetidae; genus Sigmodon; species Sigmodon hispidus. Next base: position 54,929 of record PVIH01006974.1, read on the forward strand.
TAAGTAGCTGGCCCAACTTTTGGTAGATGCTTCATTTCATAACTGCTTACCTGCAAATCCTACCTTACTAAAGACAGATGGAAAAATAGAAGACCAAAAACTTAAGAAAAAAAATTAAACATCACTCTACATAGTTCATAACAGTGCATCCTCATACTCCTTGTTTTGACCTGGTCACAGGTCCCTTTCAGCCAGTAGACTTAACAAGGGTAGGTGGGCCAAGGGACTGCCTTTCACCTGGGAGAAGCCTAGTCAATGCAGTTAGAGTGCATTGGCAGGACTCTACACAGGGCTGAGGGGAAATAAGGCCTCTTGGCTTTGAGCATTTAGGATTATCAAGCAAGGACGCTCCAGGACTCCACATCTGGTTCCAGCTTTGGGCTTGTATAAAAAAAATGTTGCCCTATAGATACAAGGTGTTTTTCATCATCTAAATTCATTTTTTGTATATGAATTTGTAGACTTAAGACTGGAACCCAGGAGAGGGTATAGTCCATTGTTCTAATTTCCCTAATTAAGGCTGTCAAGTTCCCACACCATTGGTGACTAGCTCAGTGCACAAGTTTGCCAGAGAATGCCTAAACCTAAATCCTTTCCAGAACACTTTAACCTGACCACGCTATAACCAGAAAATATATGACATTCAATAAGCCCCAAAGTAGGTTCAGAAGAAAGAAATTAACATTCAAAATACTCTATTAAAGAATATCTCTTTGTACAAGTAGAGAACCTTAAACTGCCAAGACATTTCCTGCTGTGGGATATTCATACACTCTGAAGGTGTGTTGCTGTGAATGGGATAATGAAAACCTGAATAGCTAAGCAGGAGATTAGGTGGGACTTCTGGAAGCAGAATTCTGGGAAAAAGAAGGCAGAGTCACCAGACAGAGATGCAAGATTGAAGAGAAGTAATGACATGTGCTATAATGTAGATTAGTATAAATGGGTTAGTTTAAGTTATAAGCTAGATAAGGACAAGCCTAACAGAAAGGCCAAACTTTCATAATTAAGTTGTTATTTAAGGACTGGTGGTCCCAACATGATAGTTTACTTCAATTTTCTAATCAAACACCAGTTTATACCACTGAACATGTGCCCAAGATGGTTAACAGAGCAGACTTGACTTTGCTGATAGAAACCAGTTAATGTGCACACATGCTTGGGGGATTTGTGCACCCAGATCTATTGCACGAATTCTGATTGTAATGAAAGAAACTCAGAGCCAGATATCAGGGAAAGGCTGAAATATCAGAGAGAGGAAACACCACAGTTAAGTCTCACCCAGCTATCTTCCAGCTACCTCAGCTTTGCTCTTGGTCGCTACTAATTGCTGCTGTTTTCCCAAGCCTGCCTTAAATACTCTTCATGCCCAGCTGTATCCCATCCAGGTTAAGATTAAAGGTGGGAGCCTTGGTAGTCTTGAACTCACAGAAACACAGAAAGGTCTCTGTCTCTGGAGTTATGGGATTAAATGCGTAGGTCACCACTCCAGGCTTTCCCTGTGATGGGATTCTAATTTCCCCAAGGTGTGTCACTGAAGCCCTGCTGCTTGGCCTTGTACTCACAGAGATCCAGAACTCCCGGAGCTCTGTAAGTTACCACTGCTCTGTTTTCCCTGTAACTGCCTAGTTTGACAGTGGGTTGATCTCTTGATATTCCAGGTTTTATTAAATATGTAACAAATCACCACACAGATCAGTGATCTTCACTGAATTTCAAAGACAGTTTCTGTTCCATGCTGAGGTTTAGAAAACTTATATATTCTGGACTCAAAGGTGCTACTTCAAGATGTTGCTGCCTTTCTCGAGATACTTTGTAGTTCATAACATGGCAAACATTTTCAAAACTTCTAAGTGCAGTTTTTTGAAGACAGCCTTTAAAACTTAGTGATATTTACAAAGCAAATCTAAAGGATAATTTTCTAATTTTAGAGCTGGGTTTTTACAATTTATATGAGTGGGTTTACAGAACTACAGTTTAAGCTTACTAGTTATGTATTACATTAACTTAAAAATGTAAGCGCTGAAAACTAATAAAGGTGGTTAAAAATGAGTTAATTGAGAAATAAAACAAGCCACAGAACAGGAGAAACTTTGAGAAAGAAATGTTGGGAAAAGGAATTGTTATACAGAGCTCACAAACCTTAAAGATGAGACCATGTACTCAATACAATGGCCAGACCCCCAAATCTAGACATCAAACTCTGGTAAGGGCATGCAGCCACGAGAATATTCATTCAGTGCCAGGATAGAACACGGAGCTTGACAGTTTACAAATCTAAGTACTCTGAGACATAGAATCTACCCTTGAAAGTTGAAAATTGATGTCATGTAAGAACCCACACAGAAATATTTATAACAGCTTCATTTACAACTTTCAAGACTCAGAAACAACTGAGGTGGCTTTCAGCAGGTGAGTAGACAGTCCTAGGCACATCCAAAGGTCTAGTCAGTGTGGGAAATAGCGAGCCACTATCAAAAAGGCATGGAAAAAGAAGTCCACTGAAAGCTAGGGTTATCTGGAATGCAGGGTAAGAACCAATTCCAGGTGGACTGTTAGTTCTTGAGCCTGTGGAGTTTACTGAGTGGGCAGATCAGACCCTCAGGGCCTCCTGATAGAGTCTGTAGGGTAGAGATGCTAGCTGGCTCTCAGAGTAATCCAGCCTTTAGTTGAAAGAAAGACGTTAAATTCAAACTATTGATACTGAAGAGGAAAAATGCATTTTTCTACAATGTAAAAAACAGAATTTCACACTCAAGATTGTATGTTTATTTTTTGAAATTGAGGTAAATATGCCAATACAGTTAAGATCAAGTGTCAATTCCAGCCAGTTTTGCTGAAACTCCACAGTGAGACAAAATTAGAAGACAGGTTGGCATGGTGGTGCAAGCCTGGGGACTCGTCACTTCGGACACTGGGGCAGGAAGAGAGCCACAAACTTGAAGCCAGCTTGTGTTATGTTCTGATAACTCGCATACTCTCTGTGGCAGAGGATGGCGGTGGATGGGGACCACGTGTCCCATGTGGGCTCGGTGGAAGGAGGCACGAAAAGAGACATTTAGACTGGGCCCACATGGAGAGACTGTTTCTATGGAGAGAAGAAGAGATAGATGGATAGAGAGAGAAAAAGAGAAAGGGAAGAAGAGAGAAGGAGAAGGTTAGAGGATTGAGGAGCACTCTCTGGCAGGGTGGGAAGAAGAAAAACAAAAAAGGGAGGGGTCAAAGATGAGAACCCTTAAATGGAGCTTGAGGTCAGAACTCAGGGCGAGGCCAGGCGAATTGTCATTGGCCAGGTGTGACTTCATGGACTAGTCCAGAATCCTAACAGCCTGGGCTACAGAAGAAGACCACTTTATCCCACCCAACACCAATTTTTTAAAAATACATAAAAGTAGTAACAGAGCTAATATTTTATATCCACTTGGGGGCACTGCCAGGCTGCTTTTCACCTTAGGGGTAAAAAGCCTTAGTCAATTGCGAATACAGGGTTTCAGGCTTGCCTGTAAAATGCTGTTATTTGTCACCCAAGGGAACTGGTGTGGATGGTAATAAATCACTGGTTTAAATCTGAAGCAGGCCAGTCATCCCTGTTCCCCTGTGATATTTACATTTAGAAGAATTAAGGCTAAGCCTCAGGCCAGCTTGATGATGCAAGCTGTTAGTTACACCAGGGAGGCAGATAGATCTCTGTGAGTTCAAGGCCAGCCTGTCTACATGGTGAGTTCCATCAGCCAGGGTATACAGAGAGACCTTATCTAAAAATAAATGTTTTAAACCATAAGCCTTAATTATGCTGGTCTGGTATCAAGTGCTCAGCAGCTAAATGTGGCCAAAGTACTGGAGGGAGCTGAGAGACCATAAACAGAGGGGCTGTTCTGTTAGAGAGACACTCAAGAGCAACTGTCACACTGAAATCTAACCAGGCTGCATTATTCCTGGTTTAATCTAACTAGTCTTTATATCAGCAGTTGAAAAATCCGTTTTACTTTAATTGTTTCTACTATCTATTAAAAAGACAGCCATGGAGGCTGGGAAGATGACTTGCTGGGAATGTGCTTGCCATGCAAGCAGGAGTTCTAATCCCCCGAACCCACATACAAATCCTGGTGTGGAGGTGTGAACCTGTAATCCCAATGCTGGGGGCCTGAGACAGAAGCATCCCTGGAGCTCACCGGCAAGCTAGTCTTGCTGAAATGGTAAACTTGAGGTTTTGTGAGAGATTTTGTCTCCGAAACTAAGGAAGGGAGCCATAGAGAAGCACATCTCTTGGCACCCTCTGGCCTCTACATACATGCACACAGGCATCTGCACACACAGTTGGTCATTCATTATTATATGAGTCTTCTTCATTCCTGCTCTTTATATGTATAACTCTCTAGAAGTAGAATTTTTCTGAATTTATATTTACTTATGTATATAAAGATTTGCCTGTGTGTGTGTTTGTACACCATGTGTGTGTCTGCTCCCTGTAGAAATCAGAAAAGGGCTTTGGATTCCCTGGAATTGGAATCACCAACCATAGTGAGCCATCAGGTGGGTTCTGTAATTGAATCTGGGTTCTCTGCATGAACAGAAAATTTTTTAACAACTAAGCTATCTCTTCTGCCCAGGTTTTCTTAGAATCAAAATCGATTTGATCAAAGTTCTGGATTCACTTTTAAATCTTCATTACAGAGTTGAATTGCTCTCTAAAGAGATGTCTATGGGCAGCTAGTGATACTGCTTCATGCTTTCATTATAATTTTTAAAAGCTGTGTTGGAGAGATATTGGGGTGGTTAAGACCTTGTATTACTCTTGCAGAGAACCTGAGTTCAAATCCCAGCACTGATGTTAGGCAGCTCATCTCATCTGTAACTCCAGATTTGGGAGAATCTTTCACCTCTGGCCACTTCAGGTACCAACATCCTTGTGCTCATATTTTCCTCCCACACATACATACATACACAAACACACACACACACACACACACACACACACACACACACACACACACACACGAAAAAGAAAAGGTTAGGACAAGGCTAGGTTGATGGCTCAGTGTACCGTGCTGGCCTGATAATGGCGTTCAGATTTCCAGAACCCACAGAAAAGCCAGATGCTGCAGTGCAAGAGTCTCTAATTGCATGCACATTTTAAATGTGGTCTATTTCCTTTATTTTTCAGTTAAGATGCTGACTTCTCCATGCCTGGTTGTTCTTGAATGTGCTTCCACGTATCTGTGTGGAAAGCCTTCTTTTTTTTTTATAATTTTTTTTTTAATCTATGTATTCCCTTGCTCCAACTCCCTTCCCCCTCCCAACCCCTCCTGGTCAGCCTTCAGCCTCCCTCCTCTCCATCCCCCCATCCTCTCCCAAGAAAGGGCAAGAAATCCCAAGGTGGGTCAGCTCAGCATTCACTCCAGGCAGGTCCAATTTCCTCATCATAATGTCAAGACTGGGTTAGGTGTTCCTCTGGAGGGAATGGGCTCCAAAGTGCCAGTCCACACACAGAAACATAGTCTGATACCTTCCCTTGAGGCTCCACATACTGTCCATGTCAGTGAACAGTTGCCTATTGTTGGAGGGTCTAGGTCCTTTTCCTGATGGTTCCCCACTGGCTGGTCTTGACTCAGTGAGTTCCCCAGAGCTCCAGCCAGCCATCACTGTGAGCATTGAAGCCTTCTATGGTAGAATCTAATGTCTGCAGAAGTGACTTCTGTCTGCTCATCCCAGCTCCTCACTACAGAATTCCAAGATCAAAGCTCCAGGCTCCTAGGACCACTTGAGTGATATCAAATCAGGTCAAAAGTTGTGGGTCTTTTTTCTAGATGATAAATTCCCTAGGAGAGATTTCTCTGGTTCCAACTAAAAATGAATGTTAGGGGTTCAAAGGTCCCTTGTTGGGGCAGGTCCTGGCCTTTGTTATTTACCATGTTCTATCTAGTCACCAAACTCTTTTGCCCTCAAAGATGCTCTGTTGGGCTTGTCCTTACTTCTTATCAACATTAATATTTTAACCACATTGTTCTTACTAACTGGATTTTATTTATCTTTTGTTCCATTAATAAATTATCCCACAAAACTGTAAAACAACAATATAGCACCTCTGTTTCTGCAGATCTGGAATATGAGTACAATGTAGATCTCCGTCAGATCCTCAATTGGCTCCTTTAGACTGTTACCTGGAACCATCTCACCTGAAGATGAGATGAATTAGTGAATTAGAAGGTGACCCTGGGTCATTTGAAGGGTGGCTGGGAGGATCTTGTCCCTTGTAGTGTGAATTGGAGGCCTCAGCTTTTCTGGACTCTGGGGAAAGACATCTTCAGTCTTTGCCAGCTGACAGCAAGTGAGCCCAAGATGGAAATCATAGTATTTTTATACCCTAAAATTGGAAGTGTCTTTCCTTTCCCTCTGCTGACATTGTGAGAAGTGAGTCAGTGTGTCTAATCCCACAATGGGAATCCTAGGAAGAGAACCTTGTGGGCCATCTTTGAGGGTTCCTGCCACAAATTTCTAAGTCATTGTTGCTTTATGATTTACTTTCTATTTAATATAAATTTTTAAGTTTGTTCTCATGACTATTAGTGTAAATGACCTTTGCTCTTGCTTAAAAAAATTATTACACAAATGTACATTCTTTTTTTTCAAGGTCTGATCATTTGTTATTCTTAAAGACTTATTTTCAACTGGACTCCGAGGTAGAAGCAACGAGAGTCTACCCCTCTTGGGAATCTATTCCTAATGTTTTTCTTTGACTTCTTTCATTTGCTTGGCCAAAAGTTCAGCATAGTTTGCTGCCTTCTTCTCATTTTTCTTAGTATGTTGTGTCTTCAGAGCATAACATCAGCATTTGTGTCTCAGGACGCATGTTGAATTTTGGGTGCTCTAGGCCTGGGCTTTTTACTTTCTTTTCTTCAAGGGTTTCTGATGTACCAGACATCATCTTCCATAGAGAGAGTGAAAAGCTTTCTAATTCTGTTGACTTTTGGGGGACTCCAAACACCAGGGCATGGTAGGATCTCTCAGACCAGGAACATTCTTCTTTCCTTTCTTAACAAAAGCCAAGTTAAGAACACTCAGTATGGCATCCACAATGCATCTGCTGACAGACCTGCACTTCCTGTCTCCGGTTCTCATTGGTCCGTAACGAGAATGCCCCTTACTCAACAGCACTCTGCCATGCCTCAAGACACCTTGCTTCATGGGAAGCCTTGGTTGTCATTTCCACCTTTCAGATTCAGACCTTTCTTCACCCAGAGCTCCAGCAGCTAGTTGTGTGGCCATGAATTTCCCATAGCAAGTATAAAGTTTGCACTTGTTATCCACTTTAGTGATTCAGACAGCCATGTCTGGGAAAGAGTTAGTCAGCTTGACACAGGTAACCACCTAGGAGGTACCAAAAGAAAGAGTTGTAAGTGTACATCCTTAAACAATATATCGGTATTCCTTCCCAGCCCCTGTGCTGGGGAGTTTTTTGTCAAACTGACCCAAACTAGAGTCATCTGAAAAGAGAAAGTCTTCATTGAGAATATTCTACTATCAGATTGTCCTGTGGGTATGTCTGTGGAGAATTTTCTTGAATAATGTTTGATGTGAGAGGCCCAGCTCACTACGGACACATAAAAAAGGCAGGCTGAGCCAGGAGGAGCAAGTATCCCTCCATGGTTTCTGTTTCAGCCCAGGCTCCAGGTTTCTGTTTTGAGTCCCTGCCCAACCTTCCCTCAGTGATAGACCGTGACATGGAATTGTAAGACAAAGAAGCCCTTTCCTCCCCAAGTTGTTTTTGGTCAGTGTTTTATCCTAACAACAGAGAAGCTAAATAGAAGGACATTCACACATACACTGGATAAAATGTGGCTTATTTCTCAAGAAAATGACTGACTACTTGAAAGTTCTTTCTTGCTGGCAGATATTTAAGTGATCTTTTATTTTTCAAATTAGTATGCAAGATATTAGATATCAGCATGGCATTTCAAAGTAAATGTGTTTTAGTAGACTTCCTTAGTAAACACTGGTGGCCTCTAATCTCGCAGAGTAACCCCCACCCCAGTCTCTTTTACTCTTTCATGGTTCTCCTCTTTGTGGATGCTCTACGTAAAGGAGTTTGTAAGCAGCTAATGAAGAGCCATTTGGTGCTTTGTTACATTCAAGTGTCACAATATACCATGTAGCCTTCAACACTGAGAGGAACAAGCTGTCAGTTAGTAATGGTGTTTCAAATACCACTTTCTAGAGTCTTAATAATTAACATAATTAATAACACATGACCAATGGGATGCCCTCTCATGAGCATTAGGAGATATAAAGGGTCCTGGCCTGACAGCTAGAATTTTTCAGAATACCTGCAGATGAAGGAAACAGAGCTCCTTCCATACTTAAATCCACTGAAAGTTTAATTCTTCTGACTTAAGTGTCACGTTTTCCCTATGAATATAACATATACATTATGCAGTCTGAGAAATATGAACCAGTGTTCTGCCAGGACTGGCTGGCGTCAGAGTTTTATGAAAAGGCTAATCCTGATGTATGCTCTTCGGAGGCTTCCTCTCGTCTTTCACTGTTGACTCAATTTTACTCAAAAGGTAGCCATGTGTATATTTTATATTCTATCATATTATACAATATATGATATTATAATTCTTAAAAATTCTAAATATCTCCTGTCAGTAGACATTGTATATTTGCAGTTTTCATTTTAAAAATGGTGCTAAAACACATGCCCAGAGCTCACCACTCATGGGTCATGCATGCAAGCTCTTTTATGTAGGAGAACAGCATTCATTAGGTTAGACAAATGTTCTACTTACAAAACAATGGCAAGCATTCCCCCAATGTTTTGTACCAATCAGTTGTCCATCTGTTATTGTGAACTGTTACTGATTGATGCACAATATCTTTTACAATGAATAGGTTTAAATATTTTGGCTATTTTACATGATGAGATTGTTATGTATCTCATTTTTTCCGCTGAGGAATACAATTGAGCATGTTGCCAGGTCCTTTTGTGCTAAATAGCTTGATTTTTTGGAGGCAGGGTCTTACTGGCCTTCATCTTGTGATCCTCCTGCCTCAGCCTTCTGATAGCTGGCCTTATCAGTAGTTGACAAGGATTGTTCTGTCCTATGTTTATTTAGCAGTCACATTTGTTTGCTTTTTTAGTTATTGAGAGTCTATTTTATTCCTCTCTGACATTAGTATGATTATGTCAAATTTATTTTTGGATTTTCTTTTTTTTTTTTAAAAAGTATTCTTTGTATTACAAAGATTATTATTCATACACAGTTTTTGTGCTGAAAATATCTCAGGAAAATATTGACTTTGTAGCCCATAATTGTTCATACCAAATTTAAGTTTATGTCATAAATAATGCAATAATGTTATGGAAAAACATATTTCGGTTGTGCTCATAATTGCACTGAACATGTAGAGCATTTAGAGACAAGTAACACATTTACAATGAGTCTTCCTATCTACAAACACCATGGCAATTTCAGTTTACAGCTTTCTGTTTCTTTCCTTAAACTTTATAATTTTAATAGATATTTTTAAAATCTTTTTTGCTATGTTCTTGGCTAATTTACAGCTTTGTTACTATTATAAAGATTAACTTTCACTTTTCAAAAATAGGTTAATTTTAAAAATAAATACTACATTTTCTAGCTTTTTGATGCTAGTTTCACAGGATTATAACTAGATTTAGTATATTGAACTTAAAGCCAGCCACTGTGCTGAATTCTCTTATTTCTCATATTGCTAAATAGTGTAGGATTTTATATCTAAACAATTATATATGAATTAGGAGGGCTTTCTTCATTATCCAGTTATGTTTCCATTTTATTTTTATTTTTCTGTTTTATTCCTTTTAAGACAAACACACTAAGATCTTAATTACAAGCATAGAGGAATAATGCTGGTTAGTTTTACCATTCAGTTTTGGGTGTGTACTGTCTTCGATAAATGTGTGATGTATATGTGTGGGATATAGTATTTCTGTGTGTGTATGTGAGGGGGTTGAATGAACACTAAGCATGCCCTCTACCACTGAGCTACAACACTTGTCTTCAGTTAATTCTTGTTTGAAGCTTTTAATATTTTAGCAATGTTAACAAACAGAAACTTCTAGAATGCCTTTGTATTATTATATTGTTTTGTTTTGTTTTAATAATGATATTAAAAAATTGACTAGTTCAGTCTGTGTCCCGGGACAGTGCCACCAAAGACCTGTGTATTAAAGGCTTCTCAGCCCATGCTGTGTTAGGAAGGCATGATGGGAAATTTTGGGTCCCTGTGAATGTGTTCATAAAAGGGACTGTGAGACCCTAGTCTCTTCTCTCTTCACTTCCCAACTGCCATGCAGGGAACACTGTGACTCACTACACACCAGCTGCCATGATGTCCTTCTGTGCATTGCCAAAAAACTACAGGGCTCATCCCACCATGCACTGGGGCTTCCAAGCTCTGAGCCACACAACCCTTTCTTCTTTTCTGTTGATTATATCAGGTATTTGTTACAGTAAAAGAAAACTGATAAAGATGACACATTTGTTTTTTAACTTGGTTTTTATTTTTTGGGGGGACATTGTTACCATTATCCAAGAGGCTGTTATTGATCCTCCTGCCTCAGCCTTTAGTGTTAAAATCTGGTGTAGTAAATGATATAGGGTTTTCTAATGTTAATTTTCTACTGAATTCTGACACAGATTAACTATTATATCTTTTTAAATATGCTAATAATTTCCCAGCCAGCTTTTATTGCACAGTGAATCACTTTAAAATGTACTAATTTGGGACTAGAGAAATATTGCTCTTGCAGAGAGGTCTTAAGTACAGTTCTAAACACCTACATTGGATCCTAGGGGCCTAAACCCTCTTCTGGGCCCTACAGGCACTACATTCATGTAGGTGTGTGATATGTATAATAAAAATAACAAAAATAAATATTTTTGTTTAATGCACAATTATAGTTTTTTTTTCTCATCTGAGGAGACAAATGTTTTCCCACTGACCTTCTAACTGTCCCTGTAAAACTTAACTATTTAGAACAAGAAATTTGTGCTTTTCATGGTTTTCTGAGTTGTCTGGTTGGCTTTTTAAGTTGGGAATGGGGATCCACGGTAGCCTGACTCATGTGTGTACAGCTTCTTCTGGGAATCTGAGCTGAACTGGGAAGGTCTTTCAGAAGGATAAAAGCTTATTAGATATCGCTACCAGCAGGATGGCCAGTCACACATCACATGAATGACAAGATACAGGCTGTTCAGCAGCTAAGCTGGACCTTGGAGGAACCGCTGGGAGCTGGGAGCTGTGAACCAAATTGCCTGTAGCTAGGCAGGGCATTATTGAGAGGGGAAACTGGACTTCTTCCCATGGCGGCAGACAGGCATATTGTACAAACACCTTTTAGGACTGTGCTCACTCTGTCCCCAGAGCCAAGTGGGGACTGTCACATCACTAAGGAATGTAGACCTTGGAGCAGGAAGCATTCACAAACATTCATTTCACCATCTTTACCTACTGGTTTGTTTTGTTGGTACATTATTTACTCTTTCTGTTCTTTTGCAAACATCTGTTGACAATAAATGTTTAGTTATGTAAAAGTCCTTTTTATGAAGGCTTTTTTTTTCCTTTCTATTTCCCAACTGTAGTCTGATTTTCGTTGAGGTGGTGTTTTTTCCTTTTCTTCTTTTTTTCTTCTGAGTAGTTTCTGGCTCACAGCAGAATTCAGAGAAAGGTACAGAAATGTGTCCTATGTCCCTTCCCCAAATAACATGACTCCTTCCACTGTCTACCACTGTCCTTCGCAGAAAGCTGCCTGTTTCCTTTGTTAGATTTTATAATTGATGAGTTTACACAGATTTATCACAGTGGTCTAAGACCACAGGCTGAGCACAAGGACTTTTTTTTTAAAGAAAATATTTAAAAGATTTATTTATTTTTATGTGCAGTGGTGGTTTGCCTGCATGTGTATCTATGTGAGAGTGTCAGCTTCCCTGGACCTGGAAATATAGATAGTTGTGTGTTGCCATGTGGGTGCTGGGAATTGAGCTTGCGTCCTCTGGAAGAGCATCTGGTGTTCTTAACCACTGAGCCATCTCTCTAGCACCAGGATTTATTTATTTAATTTATTTTTTGCAGACAAAGAGTGTCATTTGTTGAACCTGCAGTTATGGAAAAACATTCTAAAATTCCTATTATACAGAAACTTTTTTCTTCCGTTTTGCTGCACTGAAACATGAATGCATGGTAGGCAATCACTCTGGGTCTAGGCTAAGCTATAACTCCAATTACAAAGCATTCTTTAAAAATTTATTTTAATCCAAACCACAGTTTCCCCCTCTCCTCTCCTCCTTTTCTTCTGACCCCCCCATCCCTTTTGGCCCCTCCTCCATCCATTCCTCAGCTGTTTCTGTTCAGAAAAGGGCAGGCCTCCCATGGGTGTCCAAAGCATGGCATATCAGGTTGCAGAAAGACTAAGCACCTGCCCTTCACAAGGACTTTTAAGGAGTAAAGCTAGTGTACTGGGCTTTGCGCCTCCTTCTGCCCACCCCCGCAACCTTTCGGTGTGGCTTCTTTCCCTTGCCGATATGTTTTCATGGTTCCTGTGTCTTTCCAAAGCTTCATAGCTCATTTCTTTAGCATTTAATGATTGTTGTTTGATTGTTTCTGTACTAAGCCTCATGTAGCCCAGGCGGATCTTGAACTCATTATGTAAATAGGAGTGATATTCCTGTCTTTCCCTCCTAAGTACTGGGATTATAGGCAGGCATATGCCACCATGTTCAACAGGCCTGGGTTGTGAGTGCTGGACAAACACTCCATCCATTGACCTACATCCTTCCCCTCCCCAGCCTTGTCTTTGTGTTTGGGCTATATTATGTTTTTACACCTATGTGTCACATATAGTTTTGATTTTTAATATATTCAGCCACTGTTTCTTCAAGCCTTTTTACTTTTACAAATTATGTTCTTTTAAAAATGGTTTCTTGCTTTGTCCTCAGATGGATGATTGTGTCATTGGTTTAATTACTCCATACTAATTTTATTTATGATTGGCATCCAACAATGCCATTATTTAAATTTTTATTTGAAATCCCGTTTTATATTTTTCTTCCTCTGTCTCATGGATTCTGAAATCACACCCAGGTTTGTTTGCTTGAGTAAGGAGTTTACAATGTAGCCCAGACTGGCCTTGAACTTTGGCCAATCCTTGAGCTCAGCCTCCCAGTGCTAGGATTACAGGCAAGAGCCTAGCATCCGGTTTAGTTGATCCAAGAATTTTCCAACGGGTCCACCTACTCTCAGAGCATATCTATGACGAGAAAAGCTCTTGCCACCTCCAGCTTTGTGAGTGGGATCGCCTTAGTGATCCGCTCCGAATTCTACTCTTGTGCCTTGCCTCTAAAGCATCAGAAGGGATCATTCACATCATCAGATCTTATTGCTTCTCCATAGTATGACTTAATAAAGTTCCAGTAGGCCAGTTCTCCCTGATGTCTGCAGCTGGACTATGTTAGAAATGCATCTGTCTAGCCCCTTGGCTGTTTCTCTTATAAAAATACTTTTTCCAAGTAGTCACTGGGCTTGTTCCCTCAGATATTTCTTACTGAGGTCATCCTTAGACACCAGCGTTAATGCGAAGGTTCCCCTTTTCCTTGTTGTGAAGTCTCCTTATAATCCCTTTTCTTGCTTTACTTACTTTTATGAGACCCCCCAATATTCTCTGTAACTGTTGAGTTATTTACTCTTTGCCAGTTAAACCCACACCAGCTTTCAGATTGCGTACTTTTTTATCAGTGCTGTTCACTGCTGCATGCTTAATTGCCAATTGTAATGCTTGGTCCATAGCTGGTGTTTTATTAGCATGGTTTGAATGAAAGTTCATTCTTTTGGACAGAAAAAAGTCATGACTTTTTTAACAGAGGAGCATTAGTCTCTACAGCAAACCATGCCTCACTCAGCAGACTCATATGCCCCTAACTTGCCAGACTAAGGAGGCTTCTTTATGGGAACCATTCTTTCTGGATGGCCCAATCTATGACATTAGGATCTTTTTTTTTAAGATTTATTTATTTATTATGTATACAGTATACAGAAAAGGGTACCAGCTGTCATCATAGATGGTTGTGAGCCACCATGAGGTTGCTGGGAACCAAACTCAGGATCTCTGGTAGAACAGTCAGTGTTCTTAACCTCTGAGCCACCTCTCCAGCCCCAATATTAGGATCTTAGAAATGTAAGGTATTTGCAGACTTTTTCTTAAAATATCCTTGGATGACAGAATGGAGAAGTTAGGGTTTAGTTTTCCATAGAAATATTGTGAGGTGCATGGTCCTGTGTGCAGTATTTCTATGCTTGTTTATGTCTTTTTCCTCTGGGATTTGAGAAGGTACAACTATATTCATTTGTTTGAGGCTATGGTCCAGTGGTCTTGACTTGATCTTAAAGCAGATTCATGAGCATGTTGGCAGGACAGGGACAACTGTGTAGCTGTGTGCCCATACTTCTGAAGGCTTCAAGGGGATGCATACAGGGCTGCCCTCAACTCTGTTGCCAGCAGGGGGTAATCCCTTGCTCCTGTCTCCAGTGATGTACTCCCAACAATTCTGTGCTGCTCCTGTCCCAGACTGAAGCCTTCTCTGTTGTAGGCTTACTCAACATCGTAACAGGGCTGGGATGGCATCCCCTGGTGGTAAGGGAGAGAGAAACTGAGGGTGCTGCCCATCCCAAAAGTTTGGGAGCCACTGGCTTAGTGAGTCAAGGTTCATAGTTCCCAGCCCTAGGGTGGGGGTGGGCTAGCAGTGACAACAGCTGTCATTCTGGTCCTGAACAGGAATTTCTGGTTTGGGTGTAGAGTCTATGCAAATGGATGATATGAAACAATGTTTAGGGCTCAGCCTGGGACATGCATGTAAGTGGGTCAGGTTAGCCTGGAGGACACTGCCAATCATAGTTACCCAATCTACCCCACAGTATGAAGAACATACTTCTGGCGGTCCTGCCAACCTCTGCTTTTATGAGTTCTCACTAGCTGGCCATCGCTACTTAATTTCAAATCACTGGAACAACAGAACAAAAAGGAAAATTCCATGTTACCCGGGATCCACTGCAGTAGAGATGGTTCTCCATAAAACTTACTCTTTTATTTTTGCTGTTTGGGTCCACAGAGTTGAATATTCAAGTATCCCTCCATTCCCTCCATGCTTCTCCCATACCTATTCCAAACACACAGCAGTTCCTTCTTTTTCTTTTTCTTTTTTTGACTACAAGTCTTGACCTTGCAGTAGTTTATAGCTGGGGTCTCCAGTCCAACAGTTGTGCACAACATGACTTCTCATGACCCAGCATGAGGGTCACTGGAACCTTGTTAAGCAATGCAGCCTCTCTGGCTCTATTACCACTGACTTCTAGATTCAGGAGGTGGGGCCCAGATATTTGATTTTAGCAAGCCTTCTGAGTAAGAGCCTCTGGGCCACGGAGGGAAATCATTGGCAGATTCACCTGCTACAAGCATTGTTTCATTAGCTGCCTCACACACCCTGATGGGCTCCTCCTTCTCTACAAATTTAATCACAGCCCCGGATAGAATTCCAGGTCCTGTGCATCATGTGGGCTCCTGTTCTTCTGCCTTGTTGTTGCTTCAGTTAGACCTCTCTTCCTTCCCCTCCTGTCAATCATTCCATACCACCTCCAACCTAGCCTCCTCATGCTTACTCACATCCTGTGCATTTGTAACAGCATAAGCCATGCTTCACTCCTAAGCCCAGCCCAGGGTATCCTCATCCCTGTGAACCAATTCCGGGTCTGTGTATTCACATGGTCTAATGACTTGGACAGCACCTGCCCATTGTGTCTCATACCACAGTCTTCACAGTGCAGGAATGCAGGGATCTAGCCCATGATAAGCTTTTTGGAGGTTTATGTCACCAAATCTCTTTGTGTTGCAATATGTAACTATTTTTCTTTCATTCTGCAGTGGTATTTCCAAAAGTGGTCTCATAAGACCATCCGGTAGACTTGTGGAAAGAGGCTCTCAAAGGCCCTGCCACAATTCTGTCTGGGTCTGGCATCTTCAGGGAAGAATTCTGCCAACAAACACACACACACAGTATTTCTTTTCATTGGGTAGCTTTAGCAAATATCTTAAGTGCTCAAACTTGAATTTTTTTTAATGGCAACTTTCTCATAGTTTCTTAAGTAAACAGGAAAGAGAGGACCTTTGCCAAGTGTCTTGTGAGAACTGGAGGCACTGAGTCTGGCATGTAGAAAGTTGGGAGGAAAGAGCCTTGTGAGACACACCTGCTGAGCACATGGTGAGTTACCTGAGGCAACCTGTGTCTGGCATGCAAGAACTTAGGGAGCAAGAGCTGAGGAAGGTGAGGAGAAAACAAATGTCAGGAAAAGAAGCAGAGCATGTGGACTGAGAAGAAACCATTCACATGGGCATGGGATTTCAGTGATGGTTTCTCCCAAGTCTAGTGTCTCCTGCCACCTGCTTGGTGAGTAGAAATTCAAGGACTAAGACAAGAGACGTTATGAGAAATGAGAATCAAATGAAATGCCCCTTTATTCTCCCTAAGATGAGTGATTTTTGCCATTCATAAGCCAGTAGGAGCCAGAGAGTTGTTTTCTCCCCAAATAATACATTGTGGAAATATGTGAGATGTTAGTTTTTGAGAATTGTGGCTATTTGTAGTAGCTCGAATCTTTAGACTCAGCACTCTGGGGACGGAGGAGAGACAGGCTGATCTCTGATTCTGAGGCACCATGGTCTACATAATGAGTTTCAGGCCAGCCAGGGTTGCATAATGAGACCCTGTCTTGAGTGGGAAGCAGAATTGTATTACCTGGGCCAAGTTATATGCTTTTCTAAATAAACTGAGCCCACCAAGTTTAGTGAACAGTTCAGGAAATTGCTGTTGTTAGAGCTGATACTAACTCTGGCTTACCCATCCTATTCTTCACCTTAAAAAAAAATCATAGATTTTAAAAGTTATATTAATTTTTCTTCAAGTTTTATGAATCTCTAAATACAAAAAGCAAGAAAAATTAACACTTAATTTAATCTCCAAATTTCAGAAGTGAGACCCAGTCCTGAAAAAAATGGCAAGAGGGAGGGGCACAAAGATGCTGACAATATATTTGATGTTTAGATTAATTCTTTTTTTTTTTTTTTCCTGAGACAAGATTCCACTATATAGGCCAGGCTGGTGTTTACACCTCATAAGGTAGATCAGGCTGGCCCCAGAGACTCAGAGATCTGCCACCTCTGCCTCCAAAGTGCTGGAAATAAGTGCATGTACTACCATGCCTGGCTAGACCAACTGTGAGAATGAAGAAGGGAAGGAATAAAACATGATAATAAACAAAAAACACCAGAAAACTGTGGACTGTCAAAAACATGAGTTAACAGTGGAAATACAGTAGAAACTTTCCTAAAATTCTCTTGAAATCACCCTTGTTTTCCTATGAAAAGAAAGAAATGTGATAACATGACATCCACACACTGGCTCAGGGGTAAGAGCTTTTACCCCTTCCTCCCATTTTAATTGATTGATTGATTTGAGACATGGTCTTTGTGTATCTCTGTGTAGCCCAGGCCAATCTCAAACTCCCAATCCCCCTTCTCCAGCCTCCTGAGTATTGTGGTTGCAGGCTTGCACCCCCTTCCTTTCTTCCGCTTGGGTTTTCTACAGAAAGCTCTAGAAACTCTTTTTGTGTTGGACTTACCTATTGCTCTGATCCAGTCCCCATTAGTTCTTGAGATGACTTTCCTGCCTCATTCTGTTTGCCGGAGCCATGACCCCTCTGGTGTTTCTAAGTTCTCTACAGCAGGCCCTGGTGACTTCCAGCAGCACCTTTCTCTTCTTCCCAGGCTTGGAGCTGATTCTGCAGTAGATATAACCTGACCTTGCATGCAGGGAATTATAGGTTTGTCCCTCTTGCCCTAATCCCACAGTAGGGGTCTCATTTTCTGCTGGGTTTTAGTTTAATTGAAAGCACATATCTTTTGTTGGGTGGGAGACAGGTTACTACTATGTATCCTAGGCTAGAATGACAAGCACAGCCAGGTCATAAATACACATATTAATTCTGGCAAGTGAAGCATGAACAGAGTCTGGAGGGAATCTAGGAAGATTTTTTGTTCTTAAAGGTGAAGACCTGGGAAGAAGCACCTCCATGGTACGTCATGTGATTGTGTGTGGAATTGACGTAATTAACAGTAGCAGCTTTCCTTCAACCATAAGGGAAGTAGGAAGAGAGAGGAGTCTGTCTATCATGAAGCTGGCCAGTCAGAAGCCATTTGCCAATAGGGGTCCTTGCTATGTGATAAGATACCACCAAGAACAATGTCAAGCTTTATTTACAACAAATTGATGAGGGTGTTCTCCGTTATGCACCATTGGAAGAACGCTACATGACATGAATTTTTTCTTTTCCATAGAAAAGCCAGTGTCTTTGTGGGTCTTCTAGCTCGGAGTCCCACACCTCTGTCAAAGCTGGAGCCCAGGGCATCCTAACGCCTTCACAACTCAGGTTAGCCTGTTTCTATTTCCTCTTTCTCCTCCACTTTCCCCTCTTCCTGCCCCATCATCTCCTCTGCTTTCTCTTTCTTCTTCCTTTTATTATCCCTCCTTTCCCCCTTTCTCCTTTGAGTGTAAGAGCCTAGAAGAGGAGTTAGTTAGTGTTCCTAATTCCAAGCACACTACCTGAAAAATGTAAACACTTGAATCTATCTTTGGTGGTTCTGGAGATAAGAAGAGATCAGCACTGCCCACCAGTCTGCACATGGATTACACATCCTTTTTTTTTTTTTTTTTTTGGTGATAGGTGTATGTTTTAATGGAAAGACTTTGATTCCCTTCTCAAGTTTTTCTTCAAAGATTGTCACTAATGATAGGCTTCCTGCAAATTGGTTAAACCTTTTAGCTCTTTTTTTTTTTTTTTGTGGATACTATGGTTGGTAATACCTTGTAACACTGTTATAAGGATTAAAGGAGGCATGTGCAGAATATACATCTTGTATAATGCCTGACGATGTTTGTAGCTCCACAGCTTCTTCTTTGTTTATTCATAACTGGTGGACAAAAGAAACTCATAGAGAGCCAGCAATGGACTGTTTAGACACCATATTTAGACACGAGCTTAGTAGACAGGAAACAGAGAGACCAGGACTATTCTAAGATTTTAAGCCTCAATGCTACTTGGTGTATCTTAACATGAAAAAATAAGCTCATTACCACAGAGTATGTGATTTTAATAATTAAGGTATATCTATTCCTTAGCTTTATCCCTTCTGCCTACACTGGGACTCAGGTTGGGTGACATAGAACGGGGTGTCAATATGTCCAGTGCTCCCAAGACCAAGCCAAGTGGAATTGGGTGAGAGTCTACTTGATGAGAAAAGCACGTGGTCCATTGAGAGAGATACAGCCTGGACATTGTAAATGAGAAGTACAGTAACCAAAGTGAAGGATGAGGAATGAGGGAACCATCTCGCCTCTAACCCTGACACGACAATGTCAGATATTCAACTGACCTTCAGTTTCCTCCTGTCTGACTCACATTTTCTTACTGCTATTTTTAAGATATCACATTATGTTGGAGAGGAGGGATGGAATCCAGGAGTGGTCCTGAGGATACAAAGAGGACAGTTTGCATGTCAGTCTCCACATGGGTTTGCATGCATTTGTGTAACTGCAAATTACCCTAGTTTTGAGTTAGACTCCACGTTAGCCTTAAATTAAACACTAGTATCTCATGGGACTCTTAGCTTGCTCAAAGCAAACACTATTGAAATCTGTACAAAGGAACACTCAGTCTGCTTTTGCAATCTAGGCTCAGTAGGATTTATTGAAATTTTGATTGCAGTCACTTCCCTGTGTATTTTTGCACAGCAGGTGTCTGTGGGGAAAGAGATCATGTTTGTAAACTCAGGAGCTATGGCCTAGACACTGTGCCCTGAAATCAGTTGTCAGCTGAGGAACCGGAAGAAAGCACAATTAGGCCATGAGTCCCCCAAGCAAAAGCGGAGGAGGAGATGTGGCAGCTGGTTGATGTTGGGGGAAGGGGTGGCCATTGCAATATTAAATCATGATACATGAGTGCATTATATGGGTGAGCCAAGGACATGGTATTAAGGCAGTATTTAAGAAATTAATGCCAGATGTCAATCATAGATCTTGCCAATCTTTTATCTTCCTTGCTTCCCACTTCACACACCTTAGAAAGACTAGAAATAAAAAAGAAACCAAGTATACTTAGAATTCAGCCTGTATTCTGGCCTATCTTACATATACACCACTGTTTCTTATTTTACTTTTGCCAGATTCTTGCTAGATACTCCAGGCTAGCCTCGAACCTGTGGCAAGCCCTCCACCTTACTCTTGGAATTTACAGTAGTGTGTCACCATATTCAGACTCTTTTCCTAATTTAAAAGGAGTTTTACTTGTTTGTTTCAATATTAGCACCCCCCCTGTCTTTATCTCTGAAGCCTTTCTTTCCCTGTGTAACATAGGGTAAGTTTCACTTCCTGAGCTCAAACAATCCTCCTGCCTCAGTTTTTCTAGTAGCTGGGATTGCAGACCTGTGAAACTATGCTCAGATTCTTTTCCATATCTTACTTTTCCTCCTCTTTCCTTCCAGTTTTATATAGTAGAGACTATAATTCAACTATTTAAATACAGTGTAAAGTTTGCTTTTCAGTTTGCTTCTTCATAATAGTAATATTGTCAAGCTTGGCTAATGGATTTTAAAATAGTCACAGCAAAGTTATCGCCATTTCACGAAGAAACACATTCCAGAGTACTTAAAACAGTATGTTTATGGGCATGAACTTCAGGGCAACTTAGGAGTAGAAATAGGAAAGAAACTTATGAGAGAAATAGGAAAGAAGCTGTGGGGTGTCCTACCATCCCTGTGCTGACCCCCACAGACTGGCGACCCAGCAAGGATAATAGAGGGCATGAGCAACTCAGTGAACTCTGAAGCTCAATAATAAGTAAATTAAATAAGCACACAGGGAAAGTGTATGGTTTACAAGGATGAAAGCAAGTAAAATACATCTCAAATATTAGAATGGATGTGCCTCTTAGGGGAAAGCAAATACAGTAGTCAGGAAACTAAGATGCTTGCAGGTATCAGCATCAGTAGTGCTCCATAAATGTGACAATAATATGCTGAGTATGAATGAATCTGCTCTCTGTATATGAGGTTTTGGAAAGCAGGCACACGGGTAGCAAAAGCAGGGCTTTGGTGACAGTAGGGGAGTTCGGATGTTTGTTCCTGGGCTGGTACTGTTTCTATAGAAACACAGACTCTCTGCATCCCACAAACTGGACTGATGTAGGTCAGTGCACCCTCTCTATCAAGCAACAAGTCTTTCTGATAAATAGCTGTGAATGTGGCTTGTCATGTTGGGGGTGTGGCTGCTGAAAGACATCAAATATTTCCAAGGCAAATTTTCAGCATTCTTTGAGAAGTAATTTTAGATCTGCACCATTGTATAGTATTCACAGTTCTTCTGAAGTGACATTTAGGTGAGCTAAATCATTATTTTAGGTATTTCAAGATGAGGAGTCTGCAGTTTAGAAAGTCCGAGCAGCTCTGGTTTAGAAAGTGCCTCTGGAAGAGTTGGCTCACTCCTGCCTGTGTGTGTGCCAGAAGAGGGCACCAGATCTCATAATAGATGATTGTTAGCTACATACAAATGGTTGTTGGTAATTGAACTTGGGACCTCTGGAAGAGTAGCCAGTGCTCTTAAGCTCTGAGCTACTTTTCCAGCCCCAGCTCATCTGTTCTTAACCTCCATATCCAACCTTATCTCCCCAACTCTCCTCTGACACCTTCCATCCTACAGGCTTCTAAACTTTCTTAATGCCCATGCTGGTTCTCTGACAGATCCCTTCTATATTTCCCGTCATTGACCTGGTTTGTGTCACAGCCCTGCAGAAATATATATATATGTGTGTGTGTGTGTGTGTGTGTGTGTGTGTGTGTGTGTGTGTATAGTGTTGTTACAGTTGATGACTCACTTGTCTCCACTGAGGGACTATGAACTCCTTAAATTCAGAATTGTTTCATGGTGATCCAGACACAGATGTAACCCAGTCCAACACTTAGCTCATGGGGGCTTCTGAGTTTAGCTTGACAGTGGACTCTTCATATTCAACCACACCTTCTTGTAGTGGAATAGTCCTTTACACTGTGGAAAAATATGTTGATTTGATTTGTTTAAAAAAAGCTAAATTGCAAATACCTAGGCAGGATTTTTAGGGCAGAGAGAATGATGGGAAGAGAAGATCAGAGAAATAGAATAGAGGTAAAAGCCCCGTGATAGAATAAAGATTAATTAAAAAATATAGCTTAATTTGTTATAAGAGCAAGTTAAGAACAAACCTAAGCTTTCATAATTAATAAGAAGTCTTCTTGTGGTTATTTGGGAGCTGGCAGGTGATACAGAAAAATTCACCTTACACTTTTTTCCCACTGGTCTATTCCTAGGCCCCTAATAATAGCAGCCTCTTCTTACCTTCCTTCTTTGTGCCCTGTTTTCTGTCCTTGTTACTGTATCTTAGATGGGCTATTATCTATTTCCAATAATGAAACTTATTTTATCTCAAAGCTGGGTTAACCCTTTAAGTCTTTTCATTAGTAGTACTTTGACAATCTGGATGCTGGGCATTTCATGTATACATACATACTGAGATGTACTCCTAGCTTATGTTTTAATGTTATTTTATTAATTTTTTTAAGAATTTCATGCATGCATACAGTGTATTTTAATTATATTCATCCCCTCCACTTCTCCCCTTAACTCCTCCAATGTCCAACTACCGCATCCCACTCCATTGCAAATATATGCCCTCATTTTAAAAAACAATCATAATTACAATTTGTGCTACTATATATACTCATGGGTGCTATGGGATAATGCACTTGTACACTGTAAAGATTTGTCACTTGCTTTAGTTTAATAAAATGATTGCCCAATAGTCAGACAGGAAGTATAGGCAGGGTGACCAGAGTAGGAGAATTCTGGGAAGAGGAAAGGCAGAGATGTAGTCTCCAGACAGACACAGAGGAAGCAAGATGAGAACGCTGGACTGAGCAAAGGTACCAAGAAATGTGGCTAAACATAGATTAGAATTATTAGTTAGTTTAAGCATAAGAGGTAGTTAGTAATAAGCTCGATTTATAAGTAATATTAGGCCTCTGAGTCAAATTATTTGGAAAATAGCTTCTGGGAATTTGGGAAATGGTGTCAGGACAGAAACTTCTAACTGTATATGAGCCACCCACTGGAACATGGTCAATCTACCAAGGGCTACACCTTTAAAGAAAACTGAGACCCTCCTTATAAGCCTGCAACTCTCAATAGTTCCTTTCCAAACCCCTACCCTCCCAATACTGGGGTGTTAACTGGCTTGGTTTTTTTGCAGGTCTTATAGAAGGCACTACAATTGCCATGAGCCCATGAGTGCAGCAACCCTGTCATTTCCAGAAGATTGTGTTTCTCTATGACCACTCTTAACCTCTCCCACTTGAGGGGAGTCTTTAGTTGAATTTTTTTCTGTCCTACCAAGCCAGTCCCACATCTGCTTATGAAATAGTTGACTCAGAGGATTAATATTATTGTAAATGCTGGGTCAGTAGTTCAGGCTTATGACTAGCTAGCTCTTTTGCTTAAATTAACCCATAATTCTTATCTATGTTTAGCCATGTGGCTCAGGCCCTTTGCTCAGTATAGCATTCTCATCTTGTTTTCTCTACATCTGGCTGGTGTCTGCTCTCTGTCTTCTTCTTCCCAGAATTCTCCTAGTCTAGTTGCCCTGCTTCTACTTCCTGCCTGGCTACTGGCCAATCAGCATTTTATTAAGCCAATACCAGTAACAAATCTTCACATTGTACAAGAGCATTATCCCACAGGAGTCTCTGTAGCTCTTGAAGCTAACACTTAAATTGGCACAATTTAATTTAAAGATCATGTCTTACATGGCAACAAAATACAGTTCATGCTAAACATAGTATGACTTTAGGAATTAAAAATATTAGCTATATTCTTTGACTTCATCTGTGCACAAAAACTAACTAATATTAAGTGTCCAAATTGAGGTTTAACTGGATTTTTGTAGTTGAAGTATCCTAAGATAAAGTGCGTTTTAATTATACAAAACATGTATATAGTACATGCTGTTTTTGTTTTGTTTTGGAGTGAGGGCTTGCCCATGCTCAGAGAATCTTTGCCATTAAGTTGCACCAGACAATCCACACTGTTTTTCAAAGTACATTTGGCCCTTACACAAATGTACTTTCCTCAATTATGCAAGCCTTTACGGAATCCAAAAGTGGTGAGGTGTGCACTTATACTCCAGAAGGAAATGGGAGCCCTGCAGGAGCGGATGCCAGAAGCAGACACAAAAGCAGATTTACAGCTAGGAATGCCATGCTAGGTGTGGGATGTGTTCCTCCTGTCAGCAGCTAGAAATTATAAAAGGTTCTAAAGAAAAAATCCAGTTCTTCAACAGAAAATGAACAGTAGAGACATAAACAAGTAGATCTTGAAGGTCCACGAGTATGATGATGATAACAGCATGGCCCATGGCAGTGGGTTGGAGATGGAGGAGGAATAGGTTTAGCAAACAATTAAAGTTCACAGAATAGTCCCTTTCATCAGGGGACTTTCTCTATTTCTCCTCGTAGGCCTGACTCATATCACAGTCCTGCAGACATAATTGTTGATCTGAGGTTCTGGCTGGTCCTTTGTTTAAGAAGTTCTTTGTGTGTATGGTATAATATTGCAAAGTGCAGCTGTCATTGGTCTCATTTGTCTCCACTGAGGGATTGTAAAGTCCCTAAGTTCAGAACTGTTTCATGGTGATCTAGATACAGATGTAACCCTGTTGTAAAGGAAATGCCTGGGGTATTTCCAGGGAGGCCAGTTAAAATGACATGAAAAGGCTGGGACAAAGGAGGAGCATAGTGGTAAGCTATGTTCCCAAAGTTCTAGTCCCAGCTAATCAAATAACACATCACATCACTGGAAATAGCCCAAATAGATCTAATGCTTGATGACTGACCTCCAGTGCCAGCCTGGCTCCTCATTTTATTTTTAAAAATCAAAGAAAACAAAAAGTTGGCACATACCATCAAGACATTAACATTAAATATAACTAATGACAGAATTCATTTATTTATTCAAAAAGTCCATCATCTATTTTATAGCTTCAGCATTGTTAATGTAATACTAGCTTTCCAATGCCCTCCAAAGAACAGAGTGCTTAAGTTACAACTAGTTTATTCAATATTTGTCAATCTGTGGATGTGGTAACACATTGCTTGATGACAAAGACACAGTTTAAGACAACTTTGATAACAGCGACATATCCCACGGGACCCCTTCATTTATGCAGGCAGAGTTTTTGAAGAATGCATATGTATTGATTAAAATGTACAAGTCTTAGCTATACTTTTGACAACTTCATATAACTATGTAACTAAGATGATTATTGTTCCAGACAACATTTCTGTACCACCAGAGAGTTTCTTTGTGTTCCCCTGCATCCTCACAGTGGCCAGCTTCTAAGGTGCCTATGGGTATCTCTAGCTGTAAGTTTTATGTTCTGTGAAATCTTTTCTCAAGCTGAATAAGGCTGACTGGAATAAGAATTGTAAAGAACACTGTAGAAATGATCCCTTACTTCCTGTATCGTTTTGTCTGTTTGGATTTTGAGACAGACCCTCCCTGGTTAGTCCAGGCTGTCCTGTGTCTCAGGATCCGTAACCTCCCAGTGTGTGTGGCACTGTGCCTGTCTGGGGTTAGTTTTAGAAGTTCTTTTTTGAAGGTTTTGTCTGCTAAGTCAAGGTTACTCCTTTGAAAAGCTAGCTGCAAAGTTGTGAGGATGTCAAAAGGCTTATAGAGATATCCATGGGGCAAGGATACAGTTAGCTGGAGCCTAGACCCTTTCATCAAGAGCTATGTGAAGGGACTGTTGTGAAAGTGAATTGAGAATCTCAGTCATATCAAAACTGGAGGTCACCATGGACCAGCTAAAGCATTTGCCTCAGCTTCCTGTGTGACCCTAACCTGTCACCATTAGCCTTGCCTCTCCCAAACTTCTGACCCACAGAAAGTATTTGGTAACTGATGTTTGCTGTGTGAATTGTTGAATGTGTGGAGTTCACTATGCAGCTGTAGATGCCTCTCTATCCCCACTAACTCTGTCCTGCTTAAAGTATTTGTTATTATTGTGTGTATGGCTGAGCTGGTGGTTCATGACACAGCACATATGTGGAGGTGAGAGCACAGCTCCGAATAGCCCTTTCTCTCCTTCCTTGTGGGTCCTGGGGATGGACTACAGCTAGTCAGGCTTGATGCTTTCACCTGCTGAGCCAAATCACTGGCCTGGACATATCATTTCTATGTGTGTCTGACCTTTATAAGTGTTTATTTACTCTTTGGAGCACTTAAAAAAAAGGAAGCAGTACTTTCTCAAGTGTCTCATTCCACCTGGTGATTGGTAAATATCAGTAAGTAAACACAAATAGAATTAATGAATTGTTGCCATCAGTTGCGACTGTGTAAAAGATCAGACTGTGGGCTCCTGGCTTCCCAGTGCCACCTT
The DNA here is from genome assembly GCA_004025045.1 of Sigmodon hispidus. Classification (NCBI taxonomy): domain Eukaryota; kingdom Metazoa; phylum Chordata; class Mammalia; order Rodentia; family Cricetidae; genus Sigmodon; species Sigmodon hispidus. The sequence goes on from PVIH01006974.1 coordinate 81,533, forward strand.
TAGTCCGTCACACTTTTTGAACTTTAACCCTGCCATAAGGCATACAGTGTGGGTGTTGGGACAGCCTAGGCTTTCTGTAGCAATTATCAGCAGCTGGTCTGCACCTGGCATCACTGCAGGCCCTATGACACACACCCACTCAGGTCCAGAGGCTTTGCTATAATCCCATCCTCAGAAATGTCAAAACTATAGGCAGAACACAATATCTTTTTTTCTGAATCTGTGTTTAAATGGCCTGTCTGAGGGATAGTATTGTTTGTTCTGGACAGAATACTTCTTGCTTAATTACAAAAACAGAAAGGAACTAGACCACTGAGAAGATATATAGTATATCTTGTGGAAGTTCTTCTGTGAGAGAAAACTGAAAACTATAGTTTGAGATTCTAGTTTCTTGTTACGTGGGATTGAATCGTCTAATATAGACATTATTGATGATATCATTGTCTTATCATTTGGGAGGACTCAAAGTAAATTTTTGTACTAACTTACAGGTAAATTGGAAATTCAAAATATGGAGTCAGTGATTAAAAGCATATACTGTTATTGCAGAGGACCTGAGCCTGAGTCTCAACACCCTTGTTGGGTGGCTCCCAATCATTATAGCTCTTGCTTCAGGAGATGAGGGCCTTCACGTTCACCTGCCACCACACATATATAATTAGAGTAAACATAAATCTTTTTTTTTTTTTTTAAACTTTATTTATTTATTTGCCTTGGTGTTTGCCTGGAACTGGAACTACAGACAGTTGTTAGCTGCCATGTGGGTGCTGGGAATCGAACCCGGGTCCTCTGGAAGAGCAGACGGTGCTCCCAACCGCTGAGCCATCTCTCCAGCCCCGTAAACATAAATCTTAAAAGATGAATTCAAAAACACTGAGAAGGTAGTTTTTACATTCTACTTAACCTTGTATTGATTCCTTTCTCAACTAAGTTCCTCCATCTCTTTAAAAAATTTTCATGCATATTGCAGGAGAGATGGCTCAGTGGTTAAGAGCACTTGCTGCTCTTGAAGAAGATCCAGGTTCAGTTCCAAGAATCCATACCAGCTGCCTCAAAATTGCCTGTAACTCTAGTTTTAGGTGTCTGTCCTCCCAAGACACCTGGACATGCAGACAAGCACACAGGCATGCACACACACACACACACAATGCTCTCTCTCTCTCTGTCTCTCTCTCTCTCTCTCTCTCTCTCTCTCTGTCTCTCTCTCTCTCTCTCTCTCCCTCTCATACACATAAATAAAAAACTTAAATTTCTGAGGAGCCAAAATAGTATATGCTGTGGGATAATCGTTTGCACCTTGTCAAGATGTGTCTCTATCAAAGCACCTTCTGATTGGTTTAATAAATTTCTAAATGACCAATAGCTAGGCAGGAGAGGATAGGCAGGTCTTCTAGGGAGAGATAGGAATTCCGGGGAAAGAATCAGGCTCTAGGATTTGCTAGTGAGATGCTGAGGGAATCCGATATAAAGTATGGAGGAGAATTAATGAGCTATAGATGAATAGAAATGAGTTAACTTAAATTATAGGAGCTAGTTAGGGACAAGCCTAAGCTAAGGCCAAGCTTTCATACTTAATAAGGAGTCTCTGTGTCATTATTTGGGAGCTGTTGGTTCAAAGCCCAACTACAAGTATACATACTCCTTGGCCTCCCCCATCATGAGAAGACTGGAATGCAGAGAGCAGGCAACAGAGGTGAAAAATTCCTCAGCCTAGAAATATGAACATGTCATGTCAAAAAGACACAGGACCTGCTTGAATGGCTTGGCCCTTTGGCTTATTTGGGAAGTGAAAGATTAGTGATAATGAAAAGGCATAGGTTCATAATCATATATAAGTAACTGAATGCGTAAGTATTTGAGGGATTAAAAAAGTTCACAAATAAACTTAACTAAATGTATTAGAAAGAATAATTAAAATAGAAAAGTCATCATTTGTAAACACTAATTATTTCAAGATCAAGAATTGTTAGAGGATGCTAAAATGAGTCATGTGTGTATTTTTAGTTTATCCTTTGACAATTTCACACTTGTATATAGTGATTTTTAGTCATTTTCAGCTCAATTATGTACACTCTCTTAATCCCTACTCCTCCATCTGCTGAAATTCTTTGTCTTCCTAGAAAGTCCCCTGCTATTTTCATGTCACTTTTCCATGTATCCCACTGAGAAAAATTAGGTTTGTTTCCATGAGCATGAGTGGAAGGCTATTTACCAGAGCATAGGCTACTCCTCAGTGGCTGCACCACTGAAGAAAGTAAAGCCCTCCCCAGCGCCCACTCTCACTAGTCTCTTTAGGAGCAGTGGGGCCTCATGAACCCTTCTCTCATTCATGATGAAATCTGAACCAGCCCAATCTTTGTGCAGATGAAAGTATTTTTAGTCTGGAAGTATTCTACATGATACTCACTTGTTACGAAGAACAAGGCAGTGAACACATTAATACAGTGTGCTTCCTCATCAGCGCCACAAAATGGACCCAACTTACTTTCTAGGAAAATCTTGCCAAAAGCACATAATTTAAGCATGAATATACATTTGCCTAGAATTGAGGGATATGTTACAAGGCAACAGACTTGAACAACTCCAAATACCAAGGCATTGGAAAAATAAAAAGGCAACTCAGAAGCTTCTAGATTTGTGCTTGGGCAGCTTGTCATAAACAAAGACTGTTCATTCTTTCAGGTTTTGGATTTAGACCCCTAGATGTTACACATGTTGGGATCTGGGTTCACATGTTAGGAACTAATGGCCCAGAACAGGCAAACTGAGATGCATCAGTCAAATTTAGCTGGCAGCTTGTTTTCCTAATAGCATATCTTTCCTTTTCCTCCTCCATAGGAGATGTGTTCAACATCCCTAGTGGATGCTTGGAATCATGGCTAGCACCCAACTCTATCCTGACATACCAGTAACAAATTTATGAAGCATGCACAGGAAGAGACTAAAAATAGCTATTAATAAAGTGAATAATTGTAATAGTATAGTATAATAAAAGTTACATGAACTCTTCCCCCCATAACAGAATATTCTAGCATACTTACCCTTCTTCCTATGAGGATAGAAGATATCACTTCACAAAAAGTGCTGTGTGGTTTCTTTGGCCTTTCCAAGTTGGCAGCATCACCTTACTCTTGTCCTTCTGGGCTTTTGTTAAGTAAAATTTGAGTTAGTTGAATAAAAGTGTTGTTGTACTGTACCAGGTAGTATGATAGCCAGGCTGGCTCCATGTGACTGAAGGGAGGTAGTTCACAGAGTGGATGCTCTGGACTGGGATGATTCATATGGAATGGGCCACTGCTACCCACAATGGGCCACCATTTACAACTAGTGAGTTATTTATTTCTGGAATTTTCCAGCTGATATTTTGGACAACAGCTGACTGTGGTAACCAATAACACAAAAAGTTGACCAGAGGACAAGGCAGGAGGTGTTCATACAGAGGTGACTGGAACATGATCATGTGCAACTGTTTACGTACCTGTGGCTGCATTTGACCGAGTTGAGTGGTTCCCTCAGACATACTCATGACCCACAGAATGTAAATATTTACTATCTAGGCCTAGGCAAGGCAAGTTTGCCAAATCTCATCTAGAATCTAGATTAACTGTGAAGCACAACACAGAAATATAATTGATCCTGCCATGTACTAGAATCCAGATGACAAAGGGGCTATAATGAGACAACTACTAAAGTCTGGATGCCTATAAACATAATAATAAAATTTACTGATATTAATTATCTGGTTTGAGTCATTATATTGTGACGATATGTGTAAAATGATAACAGCTCAAGACTCTAGGTGAACAGTATATAAAAATTCTTCCTAGAATTTTTTATAACTTGAGTTTAGAAGATAAGAATGCTGAGAAAAGCACAGGCCCCAGAGGAGGCCTTATTCTGCCTATGTCATCTGAAAATGGTAGAATTTTTTATTATTATTATGAATAAAGTCATATTTTTTAATCCGTGTATCCCCTTGTCCAAACTCCCTTCCCCTTCCTGCCTCTCCCAGTCACTCTCTCAAAATGGTAGAATTTAAAGGCATGTAGTGATGTGTTTCAGTGTCAAGTCAATGAAGGGTAGAATTGAGATGGTTAAGCTTGATTGTAAGTTTGAAAGGATTTAGAATCTCCATGGAAACAGATCTCTGGGCGTGTTCTTAGGATATTGTCTAGATTAGGTTAATTAAGGTGGCAAGACCCATCTCAAATATGGTTGGGACCATTCCATAGACTTGGGTTCCTAACTCAAAAATAAATAAATAAATAAATAAAAAATAAAAATAAAAAAAAGAAAGAAAATAAAAAGAAAGTGGGGGATGTTTGACGTGAGCAGCTGCACTCAGGACTCTCTGCTTCCTGATTATAGATTGACTGCCTCATAGCCCTGCTGTGGTGCTGTCCTCTACCCGACACTGTGAGCCAAGACAAAGCCTTCCTGTCTTAAACTGCTTCTGTTAAGTATTTTAACACACAAAAACAAGCAAGTTAACTAATGCCCACATCAAGCAAATAACTTCAACAACATCTAATCCAATACAAATTTAAATCAGCTTTAAAAGTTTATTTTTATGTGTGAATGAATACTATGTACATACAGGTGCCTAATGAGGCCAGAAAGAGGCGCTGGATCTCTTGGAGCTGAGGTTACAGGCAGCTGTGACCCACCTGACATGGATGTAGGGAACTAGATTCAGGTCTTCTGGAAGAGCAGCAAGGGTACTTAGCTGCTGAGCTAAGGGTCTCACTTACAGCTCAGGATGGCTTTGAACTCATGAAGCAGCCTATGCTGCAGCCACAATTCCAATCTGTGATCTTTTTTCATCAGTCTCCTGAATGTTAGAATTACAAACTTGTGCTGCCATGCCTGAGGACCAGGTTTAAACTTCAGTTTCTTGCCAACACCCAATGTATCTTCCTCCCACTCTGTGGACCAGTTTGCTGTCTCAGCTCCAGTACTCAGGTCTGTCTTATGCATTGAACGTTGTAGTGCAAATGCCAAATGCTTCCTCCTAGTAACTAGGCTTGCAGGGGGCCCGAGGCTAGGTCTGTGCTCTGGAGTTTTATCAATTCTGATAAGAAAAGTATTCAGAATCCACACCTACCTCAGAGGATAGTGATAACTGAAGAAGCCCAGTGAGTCTTTCAAAGCAGTTTCAGTCTCCACAACATCTCCCTATGGAGTCTAGACCCCCTTAGCAATGCTAATACTAATGTGGATGAAGTAGTCGTATCACCATCTTCTAGATTAGAAAATGAAAACTTGGCATTTGCACAGGAACACATACTCATAAGGCCCACCTTCTTATCAGGCTGGTTTTTGCTTTATTGTTTATCAGAGGTTTTAAGTACTGCTGAGCATTCTTCCTCTGGTGTTCAGAATCAGATGAGGTCCAAAGTCTGAAGCTTGTTGAGTGCCAACATGATTGCTGTAAATGGAAAAACTCCACATGCCAAAACTTTGTTTCACGCACAGAAGTATTAAAATATTTTATATGAAATATTTTTCTGACTTTGTGTTTAGGATTTATAAGAAATATAAATGAATTTTGTGTTTTCAGCTCTCGAGTTTAGTGTCTGTTTTTTGCTTTAAAACACATTATACATACACAAATATTAAAAAATCTGAACTCCAAAGCAGTTTGGTCCCAAGCATTTTGATGAAGTAGCTGCAACTCATCATGTGACTGGGACCCTATTGGAAGCCACTTCCCTGATATTTCCTAATTCTCTTTTCTACATGAACAAAACATACATATGTCAATAAATGAAGCCAAAGGCAGCACCTGATCTGGGGAATCCTAGCTTTCTTGAGCAGCCTCTTCTATAATTTATACTTTTTTTTTTCCTTCAGTGCCATTCATTTTAAGGTGACCTTGAGAAGGAAAAGTGTGCTGCCAAAGCCAGAAATGGCTTTGACTGACAGAATAGAAGAACTCAAGGGGTGGGGCTTTAGTGGGGAGGAGCAGAGATAACCTTCAACTCAACTGGGATGCTGACAGGGAAATCAGACACACAACCATTTCTGTGATGAATTTAGAACATCTCTGTGTTTGCTGGGAGGATTCTGCATAGTATAACAAAATAATTTACCTGGCAAAGTAATTCTTTTTCTCTTTTAATTTTACAAGATCACATTAGAAATTGGTAATTTTTAATGAAACGACAATGTAATTACATGAAAACATTACCTTAAAGAGACCTACACTAAAGTGAATATATTAGCTTTAACATACACAACAATAATAAAAGAAGTCATTGCAAATGATCATTTGAGCAATAGTAACAACCACAAAAGTATATTAAGCAATTGGGAGAAACAATTGCAGAATTTGGGTGGTAAGTGAGAATTCATTTATGTATTATATACTACTATGCACTTCATATATTCCTGACATTCTCTATAAGAAAATTTTGAAACAAATCAAAATTTTAAGAAAATGTACAGAGAAGGCAAAAGTATTTCTAACATTCTCAACCTTACTTTCAATTTTTCTTAATCTTTTTAAAAATAAAGTTCTACCTTCTAGTTATAGTATATAATTTCAAGGAGGTTAAGAATTCCATTTTTTAAGTCCTTTAAGTTGCTAAAAAGTGATAAAAAATGACATGAAATTTAACAAATAATGAGGAGGAGGTCAACTTGCAGTGGCCTATTGGGGGTCCTGAGGGTTGAGCTCAGGTCCTTAGCTGCATAGTTTAAAGCAGTGCTTCTCCATCTTTCTAAAGCTACAACTCTCTAATATAGTTCCTCATGTTGTGGCACCCACCCACTCCCAACCATAAAGTTATTTTGTTGCTACCACATAACTATAAGTTTGCTACTGGTATGAATTGTAATATAAATATCTGATATACAGAATATCTGATATGTGACCCCCAAAGGGGTCACAACCCCCAGGCTGAGAACTGCTGGAAAACCTAGGGTTGTTTTGGCTTTTTTTTTTTAAAAAAAATCCAGAACAGGCAGGAAAAAACATATTGGTTCTTTCTAAAAATAATGTAATAAATGACATATGACATGATCTATAAAATAATACAATATGCAGCAATAAATTAAGCTATTATATACTTTAACCATTTCATATATTATAACTTTTAGGAACTCATATGTATCTGAGATAAACACTGAACCTCCATCCCCCAGGCTTCTATCAGTATCTCTGTGTCACCTGAGAAAATAGCAATTGGCCATGTGACCAGCCTTCTTTCTGCAGGTAAGTCAGACAGGGCTAGGCTGTGCTGTGGCAACAAATCCACTTGCTCAATCAGGCAGTAGTCCTCTGTCTTTTATGTCACTGATGTTGTGAAATAGACATCTAGGTACATAGCTGCCAAGTTGCTACAACAGAGTAGGGAAGAACCGGAAGGAGATTTGGCCTGGAAATAACCATGCATCCCTTTGACACATTAGCCCATTGTTTAGAACTCATTTAAAAAAAAATGCCTCCTAGGAGTGTAGAAGAAACACAGTTAGAACAAGGCACAGGTAAGAATATAACAATAGGCTCCCCATCTACACCTGAATGTCATGTAACTTTTTGCTGGAAAAAATCCAGAAGGCTTCAGAGAGGTGTGCTGTTTGTGATGGATCTCCTAGAGGAAACAGCAGCTGGAAAAGTCCTGTTGAGAGTGGAGACACTATGTAGATAAAGTAATGAAGAAAGTACTAGATAGCCTAGAAGTCTGTTTTGCCAGACAGAATAGAAAGCCATGGAAGATGGCATCTTCACTTGTCATTTAGGGACAGATGCACTCGGGGTGGGGGGATTTTAGACTATAGTTAAAGTATTTGAAACTTGAATTGATATAGGGAACAATTGTCTAAACATACCATACTATGGATGAATATTTTTTACACAGTGGCAGAAGAGATTTCTCCCCATATTCATGTAGGTAAAGAAACCAGGACTTCAGGATTGCTGAGTCAGTGGTATGCACAGGAACCCCTGTGAGAGCATATATTCTGATGAGTTATTTGGAAATGCTGCACACAATCTATGCAAAGATCGTTTAGATAACTTTACACATTTTATTTTTTCCTAAATGAAAGAGGAAAGCCTTTGAACAAGGCCAGCTACTGAGAGGAATCAGAACTCGTGACAAGACTCCACATTTGAACAAAGCTCATCAGCTAAAGTGACATGGTTGCTGGCTCAGTGTCTTTCTTACTCCTCTGTGAGGAGAGACTGATAGTCTTTGATTGGGTGGGGTTTCCATGCTCTCATGGTCATACCTATAGTCATATCATCAATCTTCACACCAGTAAGAAACAGAACAAAACCTCACATGGCTTTAATATTTATCTGCTTTCTCTATTTTCTCTTACTTCATCTGACTCAGGAGAAGGGTGGTTATTCATTATCTTATCTAACTGTGGTGATGGAGGAGAGACTGAAAAAGGAAAATCCTAAAAGTCTGGACTCTCGTGACCATTCAGGTCAGCTTCTTTTAGAGATGAGAAAAAGGCACTGAACTCCCAAAGGTTTGAAATGTCTGAGGTCATAATTGCAGCTGTGTTGTAGAGAATCTAGTTCATGGATCTTTCTCCTACTTGATGATGGGTTAGATAGTGTTGGGAAAACAGCTTCTGTAAAGTAAACATGTATAAGAAGCCAGCTGGCCATACATGCCTTTAATCTCAGCACTCCTGAAGTTGAGGAGGTTTGTGTGTTCAAGGCCAACCTGTGCTATATAGTAACACCCTGTCTAAAAACAAAAACAAAACAACATTAAAAAGAAGCCAGCAGTGTGAGTAATTGGAGGTGGAAATTTAGGGTGAGAGTATATTGGGCATAGGACATAGAAAAGCAATTCTGATTGGCCAGAAAACTCTCCTGATTAACCAGCTTTCTTAGTGTTGGAAGGTGCCAGGTAGGCTGATAGAACAGAGACCTCAGTGGTCTTAACAAGCATTAGACCTTGCATGCTATAATACAAACCCACCAGTCAGGATGCTGCAGTAGTGGCAAGATTGTTTATGGTGTCAACCAACTGTTCTCTTGATTGGACTCGAGGCCTGTGCTACAGGACAGAATTCATGCCTGGTGCTCTAAACATGATCAAAAAACAAGGACTGGGGAAGTCATAGGTTCGAGGTGAGGGGAAGCTTTTGATATTTTACTAAATGATCATGTTGTCAAATGCCTTTTAAATATCTATGCTTTCATCTGTAGATGAGTATAACTCTCAACCTTGTTCAGAGAAGTTTCTCAAATTAGTGGGTGATAGTTAATGTGGAGATTTAGAACTGTTCTAAGTGCCGAAAGGAAATGACTGGGAGTGGTCAGCCATAGGTGGGACATTTATCTGGACTCTCCCAGCTCAGGGTTCGAGAAATGTCTCAAAAGAGTGGGTAGAAAAAAATGTAAGAGGCAGAGAATGGGTAGGGGTGCTGTAAAATGCTGTAGTCTGGACATTGGCCTAGAATGGGACATGATTAAGCTAGTTAAAAATTGCAGCATGGAAGTGAGAAGGACTCTTGATCTTGCATCCTGGCAGAGGAGCTGTTGGTTTGCTGGCTGCCACAGTGAGTGTGTCTGTAGCAGGCTGCCATGTAGCAGTAGCTAACCTACACTAACTGGACTAAGTGGATTGTTAGACTCAGGGCTAATGTGGGCTATAAGTTGGAGGGAAGCTATACTGAGTCACATGGAGATTAAGGGAGCAAGTTGGGGGGGGGTTATGTTTAAGATACATACATCTATGAAAGTGCCAGAAAACACAAATAAAGATATACAGCAATACAAAAGATACTGGTATTTTATTTAAAAGATATTTTATTATTCAGAATAAATGTTTTGAACCAATGGAGCTTCGTATGTGATATGAAGTAAGGATAATGTCATGGAATAGTCAGTTGGAAAGACGATCATCCATCCTCACCTGTGAGCCACATCACCTCTCACATATGCTAAAGCTGTTTCTGAACTTTCTTTTCTATCCTGTTGGAATATTTATTAGTCCACTCCCCTTCATTGTAGGTAGGATTTGACTTCCCATGAAAATCAACAGGGACAGAAAGTCAGGCATTGTATTCAAACTCCCTGCATTTGAATCAAGGGAACATCTTATGGATGTATGACCCCAAGGAAGTGAACAAGTCTCTTTGAACTGTTATACTCTTCTGGAAAATTACATGGACTCTACCTCACAGAGTTGCCTGGAGTCAGAGAGAACACATGTCATTGATCACCCCTGGTGCACAGAGGTAGGCAAATACTACTGTTGAGACAGCCCTGAGTGATAAGGTGTGATGTGTGGGAACAGAAGGTACCATTCACTGTAAATAAACAAACTAAAAATCATAGTTTTGACCCTAAGCTTCAGCTTTCTCATCCATTCTCCTTGTTAATGCCTGCTTGATGGGAGAAGTGATCCTAAAACAGAATAGCCTCTACTGTGTGGGTGGGTCTTGGTCTGTTTTTTGCTTGATGGAGGAAAACGTAGATACAACATATGGAGTTGATAGTGAACTGGGAGTTATTTAAAAACATTTGAAATATATACACTGACTTAGGAAATCAAAATTTTAACATTTTATGAATACATGTAGTTTGCCATTTATAATACAATTGCCTCCCAGAGAGGATTATAAAGTGCTAATAATTTTTATTATCTGACGCCACCTGGCGTCCTTTGCAAGTTACTACAACCTATGTTTGAAAGTGTATTTTTTGCTTTTGAGACAGGTTAGAGTTGCAGCTTGTGATTCTCCTGCCTGAGCTACAACCACAGGCATGCACCACTAGGCCTGGCTTATACTTGTGGATTTTTAGTAAAAATGAAACCTATAGATAATATTTTGTAAGCTTTTTTCTGGGCCAGGCACATGTGCATGCCAATGAACTAATTCAGTGAATACTTATTGTCTGTGTTTCAGCAAGGTAGGTAGTAGATGATCTCATCATCATGGCATCTGTCTTGCTGAGTTTTAATGTTCTCCCATAGACTCAGTGGGTTAGTGTTACAGCCAGAGACCATAATGCTGACCCATGAGACAGTTAGTTACCGCTCATTACCTCTATCAAGTAATAAGCTACTTTAGATCACTTGTGTAGCAGATAAGCTGGTCTAGCCCATGTAGCAATCTTCTCAATAATCTTTTGATAGAGTTGCTTTCTTTGGGGTTAATGAAAAATTCCATGTTTATTTCTCTATTGCCTTTCTATTCATGCCTCTCAGGATGGTAACCTTCATTCTTAGAATATTACCATTGACTTGGATTTTATGTACTTCACAGAAACAATGAAAGCCTTAAACCATATGACTTTAGGCACAACCTATTATAACATTGTCACATATTTCACATCTGCATTTATAACCTCCCACAGTACAATATTTAATAAATTTTTACTTAAAACAGCCATCCATCTTTCACTATTTATAAAGGAAAATAAGGTGATCACATCTACATTTACCTAGTTGTTGACTGCTTTGGATCTTTCTATCTTCTTGTGTTAAAAATTTTAAATTATTATTATTACTATTGTGTTTTGCATAAGTGCATGCCTGAGTGAGTCGGGAAGGTAAAAGATGACTTAGTAGGGAGAGAGGAGTCTTTCCTTCCACCCTGTGGTTGTGCTCCAGGGATCAGAGCTTCAGGTTTGCATGACAAGCTCCTTTACCTGCTGAGTCCTCATGCCAGACCCATTATCTTGAATTTGGTATCATTTTCTTTCACTTATGATTCTAGTAATTTGACCCCCCTTTCTGGTGAAAGTTTTCTTTTTAAAATATATATTTTAAACACGTTACTTTCCTGTTTTCTTCCACTATCTCTTACTCTAATCTTTATTCGTTCCTTCCTCCTGTTCCCATTGTAGTTAGGGTTTCCCTTCTTTTCCTCAGTTTTAAGGCAGGAAGTCAGGATATTGCTCAGAGGTTGTTTGACTGTTAAGTGGACATTTTCAACCATCTGTATACTTTTCGATACTATTTTTGCTGAGTTATGAGTTTAGATGTGGGGTGTCTTCACTTTCCCTTCTCTAGTTTCAATTTTGATTTCTCCTCTTAGCCATTCATTATCAGCAAGTGAATTGTTTAATTTCACACAGTCTGAGTTTCCCAAAGATCTTTCTGTCATTAATTTATAATGTCATTCCATTGTGTTTAGAAGACATGCTTTGTATTTTCTATTATTTTGACTGTAGTAAGGCTTTTCTGTGGCCTTTACACACGATGTATCTTAGTGATTGTTCCTTTGTGTATACGCCATTGCTTTCAGAGAGAGTATATTCTAAAGGTCTAGTTGGTGTGCAGTTTTCTTCAAGCCCTTAGTTTCCATGCTGATCTCTTGCCTAATTGTTCTATCCATTATTGAAAGAAGAGTATTGAAGGTTCTGCTATTGTTATTAAATTTCCTATATATTTCTTATTTCTGGAAATATTTGCTTCATGTATTTTGGTGTTCTGTTGTTAGGTGCATGAATGCTTTTGTTTATTATATTTCCAGATGGATTGAAAACTCCTCTGTTGTTTTAAAAATATCTCTCTTTTTGTTATGTGGTTTAGTATTCTGTTATTGTTACAGCCATTCTATGTTTCTTATAATTGTCTTCATGTTGTTTAATGGCCGGGATACATTTAGAGAAATTTATCACTAGAGAGTTTCTGCATTCTATGAACATCATGTGTACATATACAAACCCAGATGGTGTAGCCTCAGTGCATTGAAGATGTGTGTTGCTGGCATGGTATCATGTTGTTTCACATAATTTACAATGATAAAAAGTATATTATCCTATCTACATAGTTGTTTATTATCACTTAGAAGCATTATGTGATGTATATAATTGTATGTTATACTTTTATCCATAGCTGGCAGTCTAGTAGGTTTATTTACACAGCATTTACACAAACATGTGAGTAAAGTATTATGCTATAATGTTACAAAGACTAAGACATATTAAGCAATAGAAAATTTTCACCTCCATTACAATCTTATGGGACCACTGATGTTTCAATACTGACTTTCATTATGTATCAAATGACTATGTATTTTCTGTTTAATTTTTATTTTGATGTTGGTTTCTATATATAGTTGTGTGTCTGCCTGTGTATATGCACTTGTGCCAGTGCCAGAGAAGGATGTAAGAAGGCATTGGCACCTGAAACTGCAGTTACAGGAGGCTTGTGAGTTGCCCAGTATAAGTGCTGGGTACCAAATTTCTACTTTACTCATTTATTTTCTTTATAGTCCCATTGAAATAACTATAATTTGATTTTTTATTACATTAATATAAATAATCACATGGACAGACTTAATGTCAAACAAACCTTGTGTTTTTCATGATTAATCTTATTTGGCCATAGAATTACATTTATATATTGGTTGGGCAGAGAAAGGAATATAAGGTAGGAAGGGAGAAGAGTTTGGCTCTTCCATATCGGCCTTGCAATTTCCTTGACTTCCCCTATTCAATCTGAGGATTTTTGGAGACAAGATCTTCCCAATTTGTCTGAGGAGTTGTTGAGATCAGAAGTGGGTGTGGCTTGATCCTCTGTATCTCTGATCTTTTAGCATTTGCCTAATATCTCACTCCAGGTTTTCATTATAAGATCAATTAGGATTTGTGCAACATCTGGTGTGCAACTTTTGAGGCATGAATTCATGGAAAAGTTGCTTGCCTGTGGCTTTGTAATCATGTGGCCTGAATCACTATCCCAAGGGCTAAGAAGTTAACAGGAGTTAGTAACTTTCTCATGTTCCCTCATCCCAGATGGCTGACTCTTTGGCTTTCCCTGGACCCACTCCTCAGGCCGCTGCCATACCAGGCAGTTGCCTCACTTCACTGTTATCTGAATTGTCATTGTCAGCAGATTTGGTGAGTCAGCTGGGATTTCTTAAAAGGGAGAGTTAATTTAAGACACAGAAAGAGTATTTTCCCACAATAAAAAATGATGGAAAACAGTATTACAATGGAGTGAGTTTGGTCTCTGTTTCATAATACACTAAATAATTTAAAAGTGAAACAATAAAGTGAGAGAATAATTAATGTATATGGAATTAACATATTGTCTATTATAAATATTATTTTTGATCAATGTTGTCTTATCTTTTATGTGAGTGAGTTTATGTGAGTGCCAATAAAAGTCTTAGTAAATCTTGTTAAAACAGATCATAGAGATATTCAGACTAAGACAGAGGGATTTATTTATTTATTTATTTATTTATTTATTTAAACACTTTATTTATTTAATTATTTGCCTTGGTGTTTGCCTGGAACTGGAACTACAGACAGTTGTTAGCTGCCATGTGGGTGCTGGGAACTGAACCCGGGTCCTCTGGAAGAGCAGATGGTGCTCTTAACTGCTGAGCCATCTCTCCAGCCCCAACAGAGGGATTTAAAGGAGAAGCAACAAATCTAAACACTGCATTATAAAGTTACAGAGAAACAGCCTAAGGCTTTTAAGCAGCCAGCCTTAATTTATCCAGTAACCTTACAGGAATTGCCAAATGATAGATATCCTCAAGACTGTATGAGAGCTCAGTGGACTCCTGTGAAAATGTTAAATTTTAGGAGATTCAAGAAAGCAATAGTCTCATATGGCATGCACCCACTGTTTGTAAAGCAGATGCTAAACTCATAGTCAACTTAGAATAAACTTATCCCTCAAGATTGGATAGATTTAATTACAGCAGTTTTGTAGGCTGATCCCCAGTTACAATGGAGGATTTGGTGGATATATGAAGCTAAGACCATTGAACAACACAGTAGGGCTAAAGGTATTGAAATCTCCTAAGACCAACTTCTCGAGGAGAGAGATTATACAGAAAGACAATCTTTGTATGATGATTACACCTTGACTTTATGTCACATGGCAGCCTTGAATGCTTGAAACAGAATTTAAAAAGTAGGAAAGAAAGCTGAGTCATTTACAAAAGTTATATAAGGCCCAAAAGAAACCTTCACTAATTTCTTACAAAGACTTACTTCAGCGGTAAATAGAATGATACCAAATTCAGACACTGGACAAGTAATTATTGAATCCCTAGCTTTTTAAAATGCTGATTCACAATGCAAAATGATAACTAGGCCATTAAAGGAAAGATCAGTACCCTTGGAGGAATAGATCTGAGATGAATCTCATAATCATGATGATGTTTGGATAGGAGAGGTGATTTCTAGAGGTTTGAAGAAAATCAAAATGTCATGTGTTTCAACTGTGGTAAACAAGATCACCTAAAAAAGGACTGTAAACAGGGAATTCCTAGAAACAATGTTTTTGCTAAGAATAACCCCAACAGAAAACCTCTCCCTTCTTGATTATGCAGAAGGTGTGGCAAAGACAAGAAATGGACTAATGAATGTGGGTCAATAAGGGATAAATAAGGTAAATTTTTACTGTTGGGGAAATGCTATGAGGAGCCTTTTGAAAGTCCCCATATTAAATTTGATTCAGTCATTTCCTGTCATCATGGAAGAAATTCCTTTCCACTGCAGTTAAAGAACCTAATGCCTATTGTAAAAAAAAAAAAAAAAATACTGCTCTGGATGATAGAAAAGCTTAGAAGAGAAAACAAAAAATAAAGAGAAAGATAAATCAAAATTGATAAGTATTATTTTTATTTTTCAGGAGAATAAAGACATCCATCTAAGAAACCAAAGGCCACTGGACAAATGAGACATCTAAAGAAAAATAACAAATCATCCAGAGAAAAATGTCCCAAGAAAAGGAGTAAATTGGGTCTATTGGTACCAATATACATTCTACAGTGTAAAATCTGTCTAACATCTTTATTTCTTTACTTCTAAGAAAAGTGGAGATCCTGACTCAATTATAAGTTAAAGCTGGATTGAAGTTGGAGTGTGGCTCTCTCCTCTCTCCAAGTGTGCTTGTTAGAGGAAAATACAAAATCCCTGTATCATATCAGAAGAGTCACCTGATATGGAACAGAATGAAAACCAAAATTAAGGTACAATTTTATTGCTACTAATATCATTGTAGTCAGAAGATTTTTTTCTGTCCCCCTGACTAGTTCTGCAGCCATTTAGTCCCAAATAGTCACATAAAAGTTTATATTAATTATAAGCTATTTGGTCTATGGCTCAGGCTTACTACTTTCTAACTCTTATACTTAACTCATATTTCTATTTATGTTTAGCCATGTGGCTGGGTACCATTTCTAAGAGCAGCATTCTTGGCCTGCTTCCTCTGCATTTTACTGTCATCTGTTCTTCCACTTCGCAGAATTATCCTAGTCTGGTTTCCCACCTCTATTTTATGTCTACCTACTTGACCAATAGACATTTTATTAAACTAATACAAGCTACAAATCTTTACAGTGTACAAGAATAATATCCTACAGCACTTTCTGGGTCATGTCAGACAGTCTCCTTGAAGCTGTTCTGAATGCAGAGCTCAGAGGAAACTGCAACAGAGATGCTCTCATAATTTGGGCCATCCATTCCCATCTGAGGCTTTTCAGGGGTCTTCCTTGATCAAGCCTTATTTACTTTAACTTGGAATGAATTTATAGCCTCTAATTTTCTATGGAAATTAAAAAAAACCCTTTCTTCCTTTATTCTTTATGATGTTGCTTATTTGTATAATTCAAGTTGTTCATCCCATATTTTAGAAGTCATCAACTTAGTGAGACATTATTTCAATAGTTGTGACCTAATACTTCCAAATGTTAAAAGGCTGAGTCAAGAAAGCTGTAACCATTTTTTTTTTTTCTGTATGGAGAGTGCATGATAGTTCCTGTAAAGGCTTAAGGGATTTATAGGTTTTTCTATGACAAGTAGATCGTAAAAAAATATACTTTTCTATTTTGGACCCAATAAGTAAGAATTTCTCAGTAGGAGGCCTAGATCATCTAACATTTGAACAAAGTTCTCAGGGGTTACCTTACATAATTACATTGGAAAGCAGCACTAATTTTGGAAGCTAAAAAATATCTACTGGAAAGTGTTATTGTGCATAAGCTGAGGTTAGTCAATGAGTTTTGTGGACCCTATTTTTCTCATCGGTAACATGGGTGCACAAAGAGCCTGTTCATTCTAGGACATATGCAGACCAAAGTTATTTTTTCTTTTGCCAAAACAGGAGAGTCGTGCTGGTGTTATGATTCTAAAATGTAAATTGAAGGTAAAGATCATGTGAAACCAAAATAGAGTCCTAAGTCATTTAAATCTGCAGATATGTATGGTCCTATGTATATACTATGTTACAGAGATTTCACTGTTCTTAAGTATTTTATTGAGAACTTTCCCCAAAGATCATAATAGGTTAGGTCATCTGAACAATGAGTAAAGGACTTGGCTTGCACTGAGAAATTATGTCCCATGCAAACCAAACTCCAAACAAAAGCACAATTCAGTGATACATTTGAAAATTACCTTTAACTCCTGTTCCATACCAGACAAGGGAGACTGCATAAAGCATCTGTGGTGATCAGGAGCATGCCTGTGGATGTTGCAGTCTTTGAGATAGTATTAGTTGATGAGGCAGAGGAAGAGAACACAGAGAATTGGTCCCTAGCTCTTATATTTCTTACCCAGGAGTAGCCCTATACACTTATGCTCATTTCCATTGGCAAAGCAAATCTCATTGCCATGGCTGATGTCAGTTACTTGAGAAAATACAATCTGCTCCAGTTCTTACACACAAGGAGAATAGGGCTTGTGATGCAGCTCAGTGGTTAGTACACTTGCCTAGCGTGTGCAAGGGCCTTTTTTCAATTCTTGGGAATTGTTGCACCTTTAGAGGTGCAAAGAATTAAAAAATGGAGAGGATGAAACTGTCTGTATTGTTAATGCTTATGCCACATGGGGCATGAATGTTGTATGGTATCTTTATATGAATATAAAGCAAAGGTAGGGAAGCACCATTCATCTTTGTCTTAGAGCAGCTTTACCTTCTGTGCAGTTGTTTGTCAGGGTCACTAGTAGTGACCATGCGTTACTTGGCCCTGTGCTCTTCCATCTTTTTCTATACTGGTCCCCACCAGGTCTTTCTCACCCTCACAAGTGTTCTAATTCAAATAAAGTCAATGGACAGGAGATAAAAGGTGAGGTGTTGATTTTAGAGTGGACATTTCTGAATGTTGCAATCTTGGTTCACAGTTATTCTAAAAAACGTCACTTGATTTCTCAACATTAATAACTGTGTAAACATTAATTTTAATTAAAATTTTATAAATCTGGTAGTACTCAAAAATGATCAATGGAATGAAAACAATCACCACTGCCCACTGGCAGGTCTTTTTGCAAATTAATGTTTCTCTAAAACAACGATCATATACCTAAACAGAAACTATTTTGATATGAGGCTCCCGCACCTTCCTGCTTAAATCTTCCTGACATATATGCAGAAGTTTCTGTTTTAATGCAATTCCCAAAGATCTTGTTAGTAATAAGTTTATGCTGGTGGTTGAGTATCTATATATAATATTATACCTTTGAGCCAATTATTTGGGAAATGGCTGCTGGGTATTTGGGAGTTGTGGAAGGACAAAAACATCTGCCTACACTGACAGGCTAAGCACCAACTGCAGAAGATGCCACTTTGAAGGACATCACCTTTGCAGTGAATGCACTTACGTTTTCTTTTTCTTTTTTTTTTAAACTTTATTTATTTATTTGCCTGGAACTGGAACTACAGACAGTTGTTAGCTGCCATGTGGGTGCTGGGAATCGAACCCGGGTCCTCTGGAAGAGCAGCTGGTGCTCTTAACCGCTGAGCCATCTCTTCAGCCCCGCACTTAAGTTTTCTGTCTGAGCAGGATGAGCCAGGTGCTTGGAAGGTTGACTGCTATTCATCCTGAAGCACCAGAGGACATAAGAATGCTGGAAGTTTCTAAGATGCATGGGAAGGTGGTGGCAGTGGGAGCTCCCACAGACAGGGTGAGATAGATGGCCCAGATGCATGGGGTGACCCAAAATTATGTTGGCAAAAACAGTGCCTGGTACAAGCCATGCTCTCATATTGAATAGCAGGCTTACATCACTAAAATGATAAAGATCAAGAAAACAAAAAAAGCAAACAGCAGCAACAAAAATTTAGCAAGACCTAGATAAATTCTTCTAAGAGGCCTCTTTGACATTGTTTATCCATCCTTTACTTTATTTATTTAATCTTCAACATTTCATTGTATACCCGAGGCTGGTTTTAAACATGTGTTTGTCATACTGTGGCCTCTCAGATAGCTGAAGTTGTAGGTGAGGTGCATGTCACAGTGAGGTTCATGCCTCAAGCTTTGCTTGGCTTTTGTTATTGGTGGTAGCTTATAACTTCTCAAGACAGAACACCCAATTAGACATTATTTACACTGAGTGAAAATTTGCTTTTTTCTGTTTATTCTGTCTGTTCATTCAAAGATGACCTGGTGGATCTTTGTTGGCAGTAATTACTTTCAGGGCTTAAAACATACCATTCCATACTTTCCTGGCTTTTAGGATTGCTGGCTAGAGATCTGATGTAATTTTGCCTTTAGAAGTGAGCTGGTGTATTCCTCTGTGTAGTTGCACTTTTTCTGTTTTTGCAGTCTTTTCCAAATAACCAACAGGGAGATGAAATATTAGTTGTAAATGCCTGGCTGATAGCTCAGGCATGTTACTAGCTAATTCTTACATTTTAAATTAACCCATATTTCTTATCTAAGTCCTACCAAGTGACTCATGGCTTGTTACTTCATTTTCTACACATCCTGCTTTCTTTGAGTCTGACTTGTGACTCCCCAGACTCGGCTCTTCTCCTCAGCATCTTTCTAGTTTGGCTCTCCCACCCAACCTATTTGTGCCCAGCTATAGACTAGTCAACTCTTTATTAACCAATGGGAGTAATACATGTTTACAGTGTACAAAGATTATTTCACAGCATTTCCTCATTTTTGTCTAATTAAAAAGGAAAGTTTTGACTTTAATATAGTAAAATTATATACAACAAAACAGTTATCCAGTCAGAATGACAGTTACAATATCCAGTCCATTTGTATTTGGCAAAATTAGAGAAAATACTCTATTACCTATCTTTGCGAGTCTAAAATTTTATACCTAATTTATCTTTTATCATAACTAAAATTTTTTTAAGTCAGTTTAGTCTTTAGCTCCATCAATGACCTCAGAAGGATGAAATGTTACCTAAAACAGAGACATCTGGCCACCTAGATAATCACTCTAGGTTCTTCTATAACATTGTAAGCTCTATCTTTGGCCTACAGACCTAGCACATTTGACAGACATTTTTGAGAAGCAGGGAATTTTGAAGGACTGCCCTATTTCATCTTGGCAAAGTTTTGCACCTGCTTTCTTTTACATCCTTCATATCCAATTTGGACAACATACAGTCAGCAATTGAAGCAAGAGAGGTTTCTTTGCCCTATGGCTAGCTTCTGTCATAAGTAAAAGTAAGTAAACTCCATATGGAGTTTTTTTCAATGCTCATCATCTTCTTTGAAGTAAATTGGTGCTGCCAGGATCAGATGCATCTCACTGTCATAAAGGGCCTTAAGTTATTAAACATATTAAATGACATATTCTGTAGGTCTTTAAAGTGTTTGAAGACCATTTTTCTTTATAGCTTTACATGACCTTAAAACATACCTAATATGACTATAAATTTGACTATTATAGGCAAGTATTAATCTATACTTCTTATGAGTTGTATAAGTACAATACCCCAAATAGGAGTAGAAATATAAATATAGTATAGCAAAATTAACTTTGTATCAATAAACCAAAATCCATGCCAATGTAAAACATTTTGAGATTAACAGGTTTTTTTTGATTAAAGTAGATTCAATAATCTGTTCTTTTATCTTATCATTTCTATATTCTTACTTTTTTTCAAAACAGAATCCCTGAATCACTTTTGTTCTAATCTCTTTTGTTTAGTTGTTTTTTCTGTGACCGCTACCAATAACAACTTGTAAACAACATCCACGACCAATATTTTAGGAATATGAGGATAATTGTCTTGGATGGAGTAGTTTGTGAAGCTGAGTCATCTCAGCCAGCAGCCTTGAAGCTGCTTTGGATGCAGAATTCTGATGAGACTGTAATTGAGACATTCTGAGATGCTGAATTACCTGGGCCATCCATTTTCATTGGGGTTTTATCCCTTTATTCTGAAAATATACACACTTTTAAAGATAACATATAAAATATATGGTGTGCACAAGTCTTTTCATGGATCCTAATCGGCCTTTTAATAAAATCCAGAGCCAGATATTGGATAAAAGCCTGAAAGATCAGAGAGACAAAGGAACAAGCCACAGCCACTTCTCACCTGACCAGCTCCTCAGCAGAAAGGAGAAGATCTTGTCTCTACAAGTTCTCAGACTGAATAGGGGAAGAAAAGAGCCAAACTCTGTCTCCTCTCACCTTATATTTCTTCCTTTGCCCAGCCATATCACTTCTTGTTTGAACCTTCCTAGTGCTGGGATGCACTAAAGGCATGCACCACTGGTTAAACACCTGGTTAAATTTCTATTTTAGACTGAATTAATCTCATGTAATCCAGTATGGCCTTGAACTCACAGAGATCTAGACAGATCTCATCCTCTGCCTCCCCAGTGCTAAGATTAAAGGTATGTGTCACTACTACCTGACCGTTATGGCTAACTCTGGCTATCTCTGTCCTCTGATCTTCAGGCAAACTTTATTTGATATATAACATATTACCATGTGAGTCAGTTAAAGATGATTTTTTTTTGTTTTATGTTTGAGCAGGTGAAATATATGTTACACATCTTGTAGTTCTTCTAGGTGGTTTTTTTTCCCATGTCTTTATACAGCCAAGATTGCAGGAGGTCTTTCCTGATTAAACCTGATTTTCTTTAACCCAGAATGAATCTGTAGCTTCTTATTTCCTGTGGAAATAAAAGCATAATCTCTTCCCCAGAGCAACATACTTTTTGACTTAAATTTTGAGGTCCAGATATTTTTAAAATACATGTGTTGGTATAATCTAGCAGTTTCCATAATCCAATAATCCTTAGCAGTTATTTTTTCTTTTTTTTCTAAAGATTGCTACACATGTATTTACTTTGTGTTCAGCTTTCCCTCTGAATTTTTTTTTCCATCCCTGTATATCCTTATTCAAGGTCCCTTCCCCCTCCCACCACATCAGGTCATTTTACTTCTCCACAACTCTCCATCCCCTCCCTGGGCAGGGAGCAGACAGTCCTATGGTCCCACTGACCCAATAATGCTTGGATCAGTCTCCACTCCTGGCCAAATCCAGTTTTGTCCACCCTCCCTCAAGAGTGAGTCAGGTGTTCCTATAGTTGGAGTGGGGTCCGAAGGGTCAGTCCAGGGTGTTTCTGATTCCAAGATGTTCAGTGGTTGTGGTTTGCTGCTTGGGCATGCTTGGCTTTTTTTCTTGTTTGTTTGTTTAGAGACCACTAATGAGTGAGTACGTCCCCTGCTTATTTTTCTGGGATTGTGATACCTCGCTCAGGAGGATATTCTCCAAATCCATCCATTTGCCTGTGAATTTTAGGATATCATTTTTTCTTACTGCTGAGTAGTATTCCATTGTGTAGATGTACCACAGTTTGTTACTCCATTCTTCAGTTGAGGGACATCTAGGTTGTTTCCAGGTTCTTGCTATTACAAATAATGCTGCTATGAACATAGTTGAGCTAATGCCTTTGGAGTGTGAATGTGCCTCTTTAGGGTATACACCCAGAAGTGGTATTGCTGGGTCCTTGGGGAGATTGATTCTTAATTTTCTGAGAAAACGCCATATTGCATTCCAAAGTGGCTGAACAAGCTTACACTCCCACCAACAATGGAGGAGTGTCCCCCTTGTTCCACATCCTCTCCAACATAGGCTGTCATCTGTGCCTTTTATCTTAGCCAATCTAACAGGTGTTAGGTGGTATCTCGAAGTTGTTTTGATTTGCATTTCTCTGATGACTAAAGATGAAGAGCACTTTTTCAAGTGCCTTTCAGCCATTCGTAGTTCCTCTGCTGAGAATTCCCTTTTTAGATCTGAACCCCATTTTTGGATAGGGTTATTCAAGGTTTTGGGCTCTAAATTCTTGAGCTCTTTATATACCTTAGAGATCAGTCCTCTATCACTTGTAGGGTTGGTGAAAATCTTTTCCCATTCTGTAGGCTGGTGTTTTGTTCTATTGA
Source organism: Sigmodon hispidus (assembly GCA_004025045.1). Lineage (NCBI taxonomy): Eukaryota > Metazoa > Chordata > Mammalia > Rodentia > Cricetidae > Sigmodon > Sigmodon hispidus. Next base: position 104,622 of record PVIH01006974.1, read on the forward strand.
CAGTGTCCTTGGCTTTGCAGAAGCTTCCTAGCTTCAGGAGATGCCACTTATTGATTGCTGGTCTTAGTGTCTGTGCCACTGGTGTTATATTTAGGAAGTGGTGGCCTGTGCCAATTTGTAGAAGTGTATTTCCCACTTTCTTTTCTATCGAGTTCAAAGTGGTTGGGTTTAAGTTGAGGTCTTTGATCCACTTGGATTTAAGTTTTGTGCAGGGTGACAGGCTCGGATCTATTTGCATTTTTCTACACACTTCCATCCAGCTATGCCAACATCATTTGTTAAATATACTATCTTTTTTCCATTGAATGTTTTGGACCTCTTTGTCAAAAATCAGGTGTTCATAGGTTTTTGGGTTAATGTCTGGATCCTCAATTCTATTCCATTGGTCCACAGTCTGTTTTTATGCCAGTACCAGGCTGTTTTTATTACTGTAGCTCTATAGTATAGCTTGAAATCAGGGATGGTGATACCTCCTGAGGTTCTTTTGTTGAGTAAGATTGTTTTGGCAATCCTGGCTTTCCTGTTATTCCAAATGAAATTGAGTATTGTTCTTTCAAGGTCCAAAAAATATTGTGTTGGGATTTTGATGG
>PVIH01006975.1:0-26686 GCA_004025045.1 Sigmodon hispidus
TTCTTTGGTTATAGTTACTCCAAGGTATTTAATACTATTTGCAGCTAATATGAAGGGTAATGTTTCCCTTATTTCTTTTTCAGCTCTTCTATCTTTAGTGTATAGAAGGGCTACTGATTTCTTTGAGTTTATCTTGTATCCTGCTACATTGCTGAAGGTGTTTATCAGCTGTAGCAGTTCCTTGGAAGAATTTTGTGGGCCACTTATGTATACAATCATATCCAGGCCTATTACCCTGAAGAAAATTGAAGCTGTCATTAAAAACCTTCCCAAAAATAAAAGCCTTCGTCCAGATGGTTTCAGTGCCGAATTCTACCAGACATTCAAAGAAGAATTACTACAGTTACTCCTCAAACTATTTCACACAGTAGAAACTGAAGGAATATTGCCAAATTCCTTTTATGAGGCCACAATCACCCTAATACCCAAGCCACTCAAAGACAGAACAAAGTAGGAGAATTTCAGACCAATTTCCCTCCTGAATATTGATGCGAAAATTCTCAACAAAATTCTCAACAAAATTTTTGCAAACTGTTGGTTCGCTCAGTTCAAGGTGGCGGTGAGTAGCAGTGCAAATTCCCTCAGCAGAAGCTGTGGGTATGGTGACTGGCAGAGTTTATCTGCCCCTGCTCCAGAGTGCGCTCTTAATATATATTTTTAACTACTTGTGGCTTTCTGTGATGAACTCTGTCTGATGCATAAAGAATCTTTGATGAAGAATGAGAGCTACATTTCTCTATAGGTATAAGGGTAAGCAGTTAGAAATTATATTGGTTTAGGAAAATCCTCTAAAATCTAGGATTTCACTAGTCACAGTGATTAACTAGGCTTACAATACCAGGCTTGATTTTTCCTTCCACTGAATAGACCTTAAGTTCAATTAGACAGCTTGTAGTTAGCATCAAGATATTAATGCCCTTGTTGAACATTTAGGGATATCCTATCATGTTGTTAATTGTTGTTTGTAGGCATCACAGCTAGGTAGTACTATTATTCCTAACTTGGCTAAGTGCCTTTCACTTTCTGCTACTAGTTCTCAAGGAGGCAACTTGTGTCAAGTCTAGCTAGAATCCCTCATGTCCTATGTTCAAAGTCTTTGATGTCTTCAGCTGCAGGAAGGCAAGAGTTATGGTCTATGTTGGTTTGGGAGTCTCTTGGAATACCATGACAGGCAACTTGAAAGAGGTCACCCTCCTGATGTTGGATAGTGAATGGTTTTTGAGAGTGCTATTATCATCCCAAGTAGCATTAATTTGTTTAAACATTCTCTCTATCTCTCCATATTTTTCAAGGTGAACAATAAAGTTCCAATTGTATTCTTCTACACATAGACATCCTGTTTTCCAAGTACCACTTTTTCAAGATGCTCTCTTTTCTCTGGCTGGAATTTTTGGCATTCTCATCAAATATTATATGGCAGTAGTTATGTACACTCACATTTGGGTTTTCTGTCTTGTTCCATTGAGCTACATGCCTGTTTTTGTGCCAGTGCCATGCAGTTTTTAGTACTATAGCTCTGTCATGTATTTTATCTAGAATGCTAACCCCTCTTGCATCCCCCCTCCCAGGATTGGTTTGACTATCTGGAGTCTTGCTTACATATGTATGTTAGTTTTTTAATTTTTGTTTTGTTTTTATCTATGTGAAGAATGTTACAAAGATCTTGATTGAGAGTGCATTGAATCTGTAATTGCTTTTAGTAGAATGGTCATTGTGATATTTTTAGTTCTGCCACTCTATAAGCATAAGCAGTCTTACCATGTTATTTTACTTATGGACCATACTAGTATCTTATAAAGTAAAATTGCTTTATGCCATTAGTGTAAAAATGTGAACTATACAATTGATACATTACTGTTAACTGCTGTTACTGAAAACTCATTAAGGTGAATGTAAATGTCCATTCTCTTGTTTTATTTTTATAGCTGCAATGCCTGCCTTACCTTTTACCATAACAAGCCTAAAATTATCTCAAAACTGTTTCACATGCATTCCAGAAGCGATTTTCATTCTCCCACAGTAAGTTCATTGTTGTTTCACTCCCAAAGCTGTATAAGCTGTGACATAAATTTTAGAAGTGCTTTGATATGGACATATATATCATGCATTTATAAACCCACTTCATTCAATGTTTGTTTTTTTTAAACAAAGGTCTCATTTTTACTAGTGAAAAGATACATCTCCTTTAACTTTTGCAGTACTTTATCATGCTTTGCGTAGGAATAACCAGAATAATTAATTAATTGCAACATTTTATAACTAAATGAGATGACATGGACTGGGTGTTTGTTAGATGAATCTTGGTTTCTTTCTGGTTTTAGCTGCTCATGGGGATTTATTTGTTGCCTAAATACTAGCAACCTTGAAATTTTGTTTGTTTCAATGACATTTTGTGTGAAGATTAGCAAAATATATATAGTTCCACATTTGGACAGGGTGAAATGGTTGGAGTTTGGGGCTTGTTAATTTCAAGGAAGACCCAAACTTCAGGCATTAATTCAGTTTCAAGTGTGTTGTTATTTTAAGATCTATTCTATTCATGCATTATAAAGCAATCATAGTTTATGTGCATATGCATGCATAACATTGATGAATAGCAGGTACCACCCATCCACAGATAAACATAAATCATTAACATAAATCTAACTTTTGAAAACCCTACTCCCTGATCTAACTGTCCCATACAGATCTTCTCTTTGATCTTCCTAATAATTTTATAAGACAATTTCTGTCATTCCCCTCTTATAATTTCACTAGAGAGATGATGGTGTATCTTCCCAAAGTCATAATTCATCTATGTTAGTGGACTCAACATCAGATTCTCAGTTCTTACATATTGGCTTCTATTAAATGAACACGGTCTCATTTTTTAATGTATTTCTCAAGATATATAGAGGCCAATTATTTAATATATTTACTAGCAAAGAAAGTGACACAAAGATGATTTCTTCCCAGAGAACTGATTTCATCAACATCATCCTTAGGCACACAACTCCAGCCTTTGTGCTTCTGTTTTAAAGTTTCTTTTGTTCCATAAATGGGCACATAGTTGTCTACTCAGAGTCCTGACTGTACCAAAAAAGATACTCTTTTGGAAAACCTAGTGATTCTTGCTTGTCACAAATACATTCCCAGTTAGACTGATAAAGGCAATTGCTTTAACACAACTTCTTCTCCTAGTTGTCATGCACTTTTCTAGAGCAACCAGAACTATATACAGTACATTTTTAAGACCACAACCATTGCTTTGTAGACCCAAACTCTGGTGAAGCAGATACTGCTGCTATGTTAGCTGAGGATTAATAAAACTCCAAAACACCAAGTGGAGGGGATCAGTGTATGTCTGAAAATCCACCCTATTTACTAACTGTCCTTATTCTCACCAGACACATGTGCTCATGAGTATTAAGATTTTCTGAAAACTTGAAAGCACTGCTTTATAAAAGCAAGCAGGTCTCATGACAGGCTGATACATGCTTTGTACTATACTCACTGAGACTAGCTGATAGAAGGGTGTACCCACAGATCTAGTGATTAACTACAGAGCAGTCCCTAAAGAGACCACTCAATGATGAGTGAAAGCCTTTTATAGAGGAATAGTGAGGGGTACATAATCATAAGAGGCAGGATCTCAATGGACATTTGCATATTTGTTAGTTGTCATTTCTCATGCCCATGAACATTTATGAAACACTGATTTTTTTTCTCATTTAGAGATACTTTTATAGTTCAAAAAGTAAATTGGACCTCAATTTTTTCCATTTAAAAAAATTTAATGAACATATAAAAACTGTATACAAACATACAATATACAAATATACAAATATCACATAATATTCAAGGTCTAAATATCTGTCACTGAAGGCAGTTTTTTTTTTTACCCTAAAATCCTTTCTTATAATTACATTGCCAACCTATTTTCACCACAATAGAGAAAATGACCATTTTTGTGTCTAATAATTCTTATTCACTTACACCTCCACTCCAGAGAAAACTGCTTTTTCTTCTAAGCACTGTATGAATATACAAGCTCAAGTTTATGCTTATATGTAAGTGATGTAGCTTTAAAATCATTTATAATTCTCAGTCCGATAAAAATCCTGGTGATTTTATTTTGTGTTCTATAAAAACTCCCACTTTCCTTTCAATGGAACACTATTTCATTCCAGCTTGCGGTCCTTGGATATGAGCCACAACAACATTGAGTTTCTGCCAGGGCCTGCACACTGGACGTCTCTGAACTTGAGGGAGCTCTTCTTTAGCCACAATCAGATCAACAACTTGGACTTGAGCGAAAAGCCATATGTGTGGTCAAGAGTAGAGAAACTTCATCTCTCTCATAATAAACTGAAAGAGGTGAGAGGTCATCTTTGTTTTAAGTTACCAGATACTTGAGAACAGATTAAAGTTGGTGTTATCACAATTATTTTCAAATCTGTTGATATTTCTTGCTTTGTAAATATGATATGATTCTATTCTGTGCTAAGTGAATATAATTAAAGATCAATTCTAAACAAAAAAATCTCAAATACTCTTGTTTTGTATTTTTAAAGAATTATTACATATGAGTGTGTATATCTACTTTTGAATGTGTGATGTTGTAAGAGCATCCCTGTCAGTGAACTGTGACCACTCACAGAGCCTGACATACTTTCTCATCTTCTTTGAAATGGCCTGTGTTTTCCCTATATGACCAGTCAATGAAATGAGTCATCCCTGTTTTATTTACACATGTAAGAAAAGTAATTTCTTGTCAAATTCAAGCTGTTGACCATTTAGAAAATACCAAAAAGTCTGATAACTTGCTGTTTAGGATTACTGGATATTTTTGATACTGATATTTTTTCCCTATCAAATGAATGTGTTCTATTCTAAGAGTATTATATTTAGCCTGAAACTTTTTAATATTGGTCTTAGAATTATAATACTTATCTAGAATATAAAAGGTTTAATGCCTCCAACTGAAAAAAGTAATTAAAAAAGAAAATTAAACAATGTTGCTTAGGTTGTCATCTAAGGTGTAAGAACTTAATAGGTTGTAATGATTATAGACTTCTGGTTTACTTTAAAGAACACAAGCAATGTGAAAGAATAGAACAGAACCACAACTAAGTGATTTGGATAAATACAAATGACTCATTCATTTTCTATATTTATGCAATGAGGTTTATTGTTAAGGGAGATTTAATTTTTACAGCTATTAATAGGACCAAATAGAAGTTTTAGCAGGTGCTAGCTACCATGTCTGACAAGCTGAGGTTCCTCCCCAGGTTTCACATGGTTGAAGGAAGGAACCAGCTTCTCAAATATACACACATGCACTCACTCACTCACACACACACACACACACACACACACACACACTCCAAATATAATTTAAATATAATAAAGTTATAATTAACTCACATAGCTGTGAGTATGTTTTTATATATTTCCACTTGTTTTAAAGCATGCAAAGTGCAAACTACTGGTGAGTATTTTGTAGATATGTTTAACTTTGTGTAAAGACTGTGCAAGGTGCCTGTGGGATCTAAAAGCCTTCCTTGTTCACCATTGTCTTGTGTCCTGGTTATGCACACTGGTTCCCTCCCACAAACAGTTTTTATTCTTTTCTATTTCTCTAAGATTCCTCCTGAAATTGGCTGTCTTGAAAATCTGACATCTCTTGATGTTAGTTACAACTTGGAACTGAGGTCGTTTCCAAATGAAATGGGGAAATTAAACAAAATATGGGATCTTCCTTTGGATGGACTGCATTTGAATTTTGACTTTAAGCACATAGGATGCAAAGCCAAAGACATCATAAGGTCAGGTGACTTTATTCCCTTTGCTCTTTATCAAATTTGTTTCAGCTTTCCAACCTGTGATTTTGATGGCGATACCTTAAGGACAATAAATATCACTATTTAACATATATGTTCCATGTGCTTTTCATTTAATGAATGAGTTTATATGCAGTCATTTCAAGTTTTTGTAATTTTTTTGGTAGTCAGTCCAGGGAATGGTAAGAGAATGCCTTTTCTCCTCATCACCCAAAGGTTAATGTTAGGTGTTTTCTTCCATCCTAGGTCACTGTCAACCTTTGATCATGTTTCACTTTATTAGCTGAGGTAGGGTCTTTTCTGAGACTGGATCTACCCTGCTTTCTCTGGAGGTCTATCTCTGTCTCCTGGAGGCTGGAATTGCAGGCAGACTGCCACAGCTAGCTGCACTTTTGAGTGGGTATGGGGCTCCTGAACTCTGTAATCCCTAATGTTTTATTTTGATCATATTATCAATGAGAGCATCCAGAAGCCTACCATTGGCATGGATTAGTCAGTATGCCTTAATGTTCTCTTATAAACCAGTTTGGTTTCTAATTTGAAAAGAGACCATGGATTTGCAGAGAGCAAAGGAGGGTTTCAAAAAGGAAGGTGGAAATTGTGTCATTATTTTTCAGTTTCAAAAAAATAATTAAAAATGTAACACTGCATAGCATAGTTTCATATGAATATTTCTATATCCATTTTATTTTCAAAATAACATATCTATAATACTTAAGTATGATTTTTCTTTATCAACCAGCACTTCAAATTAGTTTTAATTAAGTTTACATTAAATTTAATTATAAAAACAGTGTTAATATCATTTGATAGTGTAGTAGCTACATAGTTAAAATGAACAAATAAACACTTTTTATTCTTCTATATATATGACTAATGCAAATATATCTCTATATCACATGTGGCATATAAATATGTGTTTTGTGTTGTATTTACAATGTATGAACATATATATACATATATATGCATATATAACTTTGTGTCAGGTGATGATGGCCTTTAATACCAGCACTTGGGAGGCAGAGGCAGGCATATTTTAGTGAGTTTGAGGCCAGTTTTGTAACCTTGGTTTACAAAAGCGAGTTCCAGGACAGCCAGGATTGTTATACAAAGAAACTCTGTCTATAAAAAAAAGAAAACAGGCTTTGATATAAACAGTTCTTTGATTTAATGCCATTTTAATGTTTAAAATTTATAATGGCTAAGACTTTACTTGTACTATTTAAACAAGTTAACACATACACATTTGTACATGGAGATATATATATATATATATATACACATATATTTTAATAGCTATTGCAAATAGGTTTTGGCATTTTGGTTATTTATCATGTTAGATAACATGTTCTTATAGTTGCCAATGCTACCAAATATCATTAATAGAATATATGCACTGATAGCATGCCAGAAGGCATGTGTCCTGTTGGTTTGATGACTTTTACAGTTCTGCATGGTTATGTTCATGCATTCACTGTGGACTAACTTAGGCAAGGCCCGGTTCCAGCACATTGCTAGGCAGGATGTTAAATTGCTTCTGTGTTTATATCAGGTTTCTCCAGCAACGGCTGAAAAAGGCTGTGCCCTACAACCGAATGAAGCTTATGATTGTGGGAAATACTGGGAGTGGTAAGACCACTCTCCTGCAGCAACTCATGAAAATGAAGAAATCAGATCTTGGCATGCAAAGTGCCACAGTTGGCATAGACGTCAGAGACTGGCCTATCCAAATACGAGGAAAAAGAAAAAAAGACCTTGTTCTAAATGTGTGGGATTTTGCAGGTACTTATGTTATTCATTTAGTTTGCATTTTGAGTGGGATTTTAAAACTGAGTTTCCTGATTCAATAGAAAAAAAACTGTTAGACCATATGCAACTTTCCCAAGCCCATTAGCTACAGATTTTGCCCTTGTTACCTGAATGGACATTACATGGGGGGAAAAATACTAGCACCTAGCAGAGGTGTCTAAAGTAATTGCCTGGTTGCCAGCTAATAGGCATTTTCAAATATGTCCAGTGACTGTTTTTACTTCTCTCTCAATTACTGCCATTTTCCCCTCTTTAATAGTGATTCTTGCCTGTCTAGTGGAAAACTAAAACATCTGACATCTTTTAGGTCGCGAGGAATTTTACAGCACTCATCCCCACTTCATGACCCAGAGAGCTCTGTACCTTGCTGTCTATGATCTCAGCAAGGGGCAGGCAGAGGTGGATGCCATGAAGCCCTGGCTCTTCAATATCAAGGTGATCTCTTCTAATTCCATGGAAACAGAGCATGATCCTTGCTCTCTCTTATGTGTTTTGTTTCTGTTTGTGTGTCTGCTTGCTTCTTTGTTTTGAAGTCTACTTTCACTGTGAAGCCCTGGCTGGCCTGGAACTCTCTATGAAGGATCAGGATGGCCTTGAGTTCATAGAGATCCACCTGCCTCTATTTTCTGAGTGTTTGGATTAAAGGTATATACTTCTATGCCCAGCTGTAGTGTTTTTTTTTTTCAAATGTGTATACAAGGTGATTTATTTTTAAAGAGCAGTTCTCCAGTTGTTTTGAATGCTACTTTTTTCTTCCCTTTATTCCTTCTTTTCTCTCTTTTTACTCTCTTCCTTTCTTTCTCCTTCCTTCTTTCTTTTTCTTCCTCCTTTTTCTTTCTCCTCTCTTTTTCTTCCCTTTCTCTTTTATTTCTAAATTAGAAGCACTCAGATTTTGAGAAACAATCAGGAAATGAGGTACCCCATGTTGTGGAATGTTCCAGTCTCTGAAATCACTGTAAAAATCTGAAAGCACAGAAACACAACTGATTTTGAGATCATACTATTTTGTTAAGTGACATCCTGAGTTTCCCGACTTAAAATGAAGCACACTAACCACACTGTGCACATGGTTAGTATAACTGTAGTGGCCTTTACTATGAAGCCTTCAGATCCTGCCCTGCAAATGGCCCCAGTCTGTTTGAGTTCTATCTGTGGTGTCTCTGTTTTGTTATTTCTCTATGGTCTACTTCTGTCTTGCAGATGACTATTCCTTAAATGTGACCTTTAGACTTGAGATTGCTGTAAGAGTCTCCTTGGTTGCTATCTGTTGTCCCAGGGAGATCATCTGGGAGTGAGTTCTCAGGAAGCTTCCATCAGGATATCTGGGCACAGAATTTGGTAGTTCATGGGTATAAACATGTCAATTTGAATCTTTCTTAAGCAGCTCTTTTCTTGGTGATATCATAGCAACTTGAGCAAATAGTATAGTGGCAGTAAGGCTCACTTCTGTGAGTGTGATATTTCATTCTCCAAATGGAATGACTGTAAGTGAATTCAGGGTACAAAATTCACAGCTAAAGAAGGGAAATGGACACGGTTTTGTTCTGCTCTGACGGAGCTTGGTGTTTACTGAACACTTCCTTTTTTGGAAGTATGGCTTACCAACAACCTGCTTTAGGTCAATGTTAAAATTAAAAAACAGAAAAACAACACTCTCACAGTTATTTAGGAGTCTAAAAAGTGGTAAGAATTGAACTAAAAAGACATAATAATAACTTTAAAATTATTTGATGATTATCATTATTTTAGATTTGAGGCAATGCCTCTATTGTCATTTGCTGTTGTAATAGCGTATCCAAGCCTGGGTGCTTTACGAACTAAAGCGATTTTTCTTTCACAGTTCTGGAGGGAAGGAAATCCAGGACCTTGAGACTGCCATCTGAAAGGCTATTCATGATGGGGTCCTTTCATAGGGGAAGGCAGAAGGGCAAGAGCACACTTGCCCAGTAGCAAAGGGAAGGGGAGGGGACATCAATTCTCTTTGCCTGGTGACCTTTACTGTAATGATAGAGCCAGTCTGTTTCTGGGGCTCAGCCTTTGTGACTTTAAACATCTCTTAATGTTCCATCTCAAGACACTGCTATGTCACAGGATTGAGACGTGTCCTTTAGAAGAATATGCACACACTAGTAGTAAGAAAAGACTATTGTCTGGTTCTAACGTCTTTGAGTCTGTTATCGCTGTGGCACTGAGTTTCATACATAGCCGATTTCAGCAGAAAGGTAACCAGGAAGAATTTTCTCATAAACAGGAAGTGTCTTATCTTTGTTCCTCTAGGCTCGTGCTTCTTCTTCCCCGGTAATTCTGGTGGGCACACATTTGGATGTTTCTGATGAGAAGCAGCGCAAAGCCTGCATAAGCAAAATCACCAAGGAACTTCTAAATAAGCGAGGATTCCCCACCATCCGGGACTACCACTTTGTGAATGCCACCGAAGAGTCTGATGCCCTGGCAAAGCTTCGGAAAACTATTATAAATGAGAGTCTTAATTTCAAGGTGGGAGGGTGTGCGCCTCCTGCAGGCTGCTAGATGGTTGAGGTCAGAGAGTATGCGTCCCCTGCAGGGTGCTAGATCTAGGTCAAGGTGGGAGGGTGTGCGCCCCCTGCAGGCTGCTAGATGGTCAAGGTGGGAGGGTGTGTGCTCCTTCAGGCTGCTAGATAAATATCTCTTTTTCTTTTTCTCATTATACTGCTGCTTAGAAATGTCAGAAACCTTGAGGAGAGAGAGAACAATTATCTGGAAATTGTAGGTTTTTTCACAGCTCAGAACTATAAAACCACTTTCATTTTAAAATCATTTATTCATGCCATACTTCATTTATAATTTATAAGAGTGGGGATGAAAATAACTAGAGGATCTCAAGAAGAACTAGGAGAATCTTGCCAGGATACTGAGAAAATCATCCAGAGGCCTGATTGCCCACCTTCCCAGCCAAAGTCTAAATGTGAAAGTGGGACCTGGTCCTCTGGTTCTCTAAGGCATCTGTTTTTCCAGAGTCTTTCTTTGGGATTACCTATTTTAATCACATCTTCATAATCTGCCTGGTTCCTTCATAATTCTTTTTCTGATGGTTTCATTTTTTTATCCCAATCTTTTTCTCTTAAAATTGTGAGTTATGAAGACCTCTAGTTGGTTTTCAGGAATCTTAAATAATTACCTTATTTGTAAAGCTAGGTTCTGTCTTATGACTTGTGTTTTAAATTCCTCACACTCTCGTTGGCAAGTCATTTGTTAAGGAAACATTATTGAGAATAATAGTCTTTTCAGTACTTGCAAGAAGGGAATATGGTTGAAATTTCTGGTAAACACTCTACTGATGTGTTTGGAGCGAGAAACTGTTCAACACACATTTCATAGTTACTAGAAAGTCTTTCTGATTTTGTTGGTATTTGTATAAAAATGACATCATGCATTAGAAGCTTTTAAAAAAAAACAAATTTAACTATCCTGCATGACTAATAAGATTAGAAATTGCATGGCTTCTTTAAAATGCAAATACACAAAAGTCACTCACTGAATTAGTCTGTTTATCCAGTTAGTTTACTGTTGTGGCTTTAATTGCACCTAAAGAACATTCTTATTCTTTGGGATAGTTTATTAGTTTTTTTTTTTTCCACTGTTGCTAAAGCATACATAGATCAGGCATGTAAAGGGCCATTTTGAAAGATGAGTTTGTTCTGTAGAAGCCTGAGTTTAGCTGAGGCAAGCCTATAAGTGAAGTAGTTTGGGCAGTAAACCCAGCAGATGCTTGTGTAGTGAAGTGATTGGGTCAGTCATCTAGGTCAATACTACATAGAGACAGCAGTAAGTTATTCGTGTCACTCAGTGAGACCAGATTCCTTCTTGTATTTATACACGAATCTTTTAAAAAGACTCTAAACAAAGAACCACACATGCTTCCCCAAATGGCAGTCTTACTAAATAGGAATGCATATTGCTCATGGTGAGAACGCTCCTGCTTTCTTCACTGTTTCTTCCATATGGTAGGGTAGGAGACTCCGCCTTGCTAGGATGCTGTCCTCTCTGAGGCTTGCAACCTATCCTCAGGGAGCACCTTAGAATCGATGAGAACACACTCTGTGCCATGCCTCATTTATCTTCATTTTGTCTTGACTCTTTCTAAATCTTTGCTCGTATTTATAAACACCTATTTGTGCTCTTTAGAAGGGTTCTGATTTTTCTTTCCTACCTCAGCTGGTAGTGATCCATTATCAAGGTGAAGGTGGAAGGAAATACAAAAGTCTGTCAGTGTCAGCATGGACCACATCCCTCTCCAGCCCCCTGGCATCCTGCTGCTACCTGGGACTTACCCTTTAGCACTGTTTCCCCTTTTTTGATTTGCTTCCTGTGATACATTCACTTGTTTCTGTAGGTCTGTTTTCTCCCATGGCTTAAAACATAGCCTTGCGATGGAAGGTTTTGTTGTCTTAGTTTGTAAATAATGAAGAGGAACATATGATGGATGTTAGTAGGATTTTATAGCGTTTTGTGGAGGAAAGGGCTATATATTTTTGGATGACTGCAGGGGAATATGGAAGTAGTAGTTCTCAGCTCTGGAAACAAAGCTTTGGGAGCAAGCAGAGAGGAGTGAGGAGCCATAGTTTTGTGTTTATATGTGTGTTGCAAAGGCACAGTTTTTTGAGGCTAGGAATTTAACTTAAGCATTCTGATGGATAAAATTAGTGTAGGCATAGTATGGCTCCAGACATGAGGAAAGGTTTCCCCCTGGTGGTTCTCAGAGGTATTTGGTTGCTATTTTTAGAGTTGATTTCTCTTGAAAATTAAGTTTCTGAAGGGAAAAAAGAAAGCCTAGAAAAGAAAAGATATCTGTTATAGAGACTACTATCTCAAGACCCTTATTTGTAAATCCCACACTCTCTCAGCCCGTAATGCAGACAGTGGGCTTCTTTACAGATTGCCATTTAGACAAATCTTACTTTCTAGAGTTTAAGGTTCTGTGAAAAAATAGAACTTGAGGAAGAGATTTTGTGTCTCCAGCTTGATGTAGTCAAATAGTCAATATTTGTGTAATTTCATCTCATGAGAAATAGCCCAACTCTGAACAGACTGATGTCTTACCCCTCCTATGTACCGCACATAACCTCAGTGCATTTGGAAGTGAAATTACTCTCTCTTGGTTAGTTATTTGCCTTTGTCTTTGAAATAGATTTTCTGTACTACTAGATAACCATTTCCATGCTATTTTATTTGCAGCTTTTTTCCTCTAAATTGACATTATGTTCATAATCTCCTTACTTCATTTCATCTTCTACTCATTGCCATTTAGACAGGATTTACATCTTGTTTCAATTTTATTAAAAACACATCTATCATGTAACAAATGTTATGGCTGAATTTGCCACATAACACATCTGTGATTTAAACAGATTTTTACACCTTGTCATTTGTAATTTTATAGATCCGAGATCAGCCTGTGGTTGGGCAGCTAATTCCAGATTGCTACGTAGAGCTGGAGAAAATGATTTTGTCAGAGCGCAAGGCTGTGCCAGTAGAGTTTCCCGTAATTAACCGGAAACATTTATTACAACTTGTGAAAGAACATCAGCTGCAGCTGGATGAGAACGAGCTTCCACATGCTGTTCATTTTCTAAACGAGTCAGGTTTGGATGTTCATTCTGGATTCTTGTTTTCAGTGATAAGTCATGATAAATTGAAGAGGTCTCTGAATCTTGTATATAATCTGAATTCAGAGTTTAAAAGAATCTCAATAAATTCATAAACAGGTCCCTGGTGGATTTTATGTTTTGTAAGGCAACTATATATATGAACATTGAATCATATCCTATGACCTAGGAAAATATATTTAGACACTATCTAAGGATAAAGCATGAAAGAATTTCTGGGCAGAATAAAGACATGGTTTCTGGGACATAGTTTTGCTATTATGAGATTCTGGACCTTCACTATAACCATATCCTTTCAAAGTATTACACTTTTGCATGAACATTGTTTTTATATAAGAATTATTACTACAGTGGATCTCTGAGTCATCTTAGACAGTAGAGGGTTGTATGTATTGAGGTGTTCTGGTATCTAGACTTTGTTGTTACAGTTAAAAGCTCAGCCCACTGCAGCCCCAAGCCATGATGGCCCTACATTGTTAGCTTGCAGACCATGTCAGTTGATTCGTAGTCCTAGAATAAATAGCCAGGAAACTGTTTTGATCCTCATATTCTGCTGTATGGAAAATATCTTCATGAGTTCTTTACTCTACGATCTTTAAATCAGATATGCTGAGATATGTGTTTCCATATGGACATTAAGACAGATCTTTGTACTATGCATGTAAAACAGCAGTTCTAGACTTGTGGGCTGTAACCTGCATATCAGGTGTTTATATTATGATTCAGAACAGTAGCAAAATTACAGTTGTGAAATAGCAATAAAATAACTTTGTGGTTGGGGGGCAGGGGTCACCACATGAGGATTGGTACTAAAAGATTGTTGAGTGAGGGAGGTTGAGAACCACTGATGAGAAGGTTCAAAAAATATTGTGAATTTGCATTTATCAACATACACTTTCCAATGCATGCTGGTATTACAAATATACTTACATATAAACAAGGTGTGCAGCTCAAAAATGCTTCGAGAGGCCTCCACTGTGAGACCCTCAATGTAACTAGCTGCAGTGGGAACTCTGGTGCTTTCTGTTATTCTGCATCACACTTTTCACATTTTCACTGTTTGATGCATTTTCACTGCAGGAGTCCTTCTGCATTTTCAAGACCCTGCACTGCAGCTAAGTGATCTGTATTTTGTGGAACCCAAGTGGCTTTGTAAAGTCATGGCACAGGTTGGTGTTTTATATTTCGGGGGCAGAGGTTGTGGTTTAAGGACAGATTACAGGACACCTAGAGTATCTATTTTTTTTTTTGTTCTGAGAAGGCTAAGACCACTGTAAATACATAAAACTATGGACCATTTGAAGGGGAACACTACTAGAATAGCTTCTCGAAAAGAGTAGGCATTTTAGCCTTAACATTCTTATTTTCATTTCCACGTCATGGCTAAATATTTAGACATCAGTGGTAAGTTTTGTACTGACCTTATTAAATGAATGAAAACTTTGTGAAAATCTTTTGGGTAAATATATATGAGGAAACTGTTGGTGGTGGGGGTAAAGAGTACATAGCTGAGGATGACAATATAAAAAAATATATATTGAAGAGCATTGTCTTAATTAACTTTCTATTGCTGTGAAAGACACCATTACCATGGCAAGTCTTATAAAGGAAAATGTTTAAGTGAAGTGACAGCTTACAATTTCTTAGAGGTTTAGTTCATTATCATTATGGTGTGGAGCATGTGAGTTCATAGGCAGACATGATACTGGTTACATCTTGATCAGAAGGAAACAGGAAGTAGTCTCATACGCTAGTGGTATCTTGAGCATAGAAAACCTCAAAACTCACCCCTACAGTGTCACACTTCTTCCAGTAAGACCATACCAGCTCCAACCAAGCCACACCTCCTAATTGTGCTACTCCCCATGAGCTTCTGGGGGGCCAATTATATTCAAACTAACACAACCATGGATGATACTTTTCTGAGGTCCAAATATTTATAACTTTGAAAACTGTGTTGGTAGTTACATTTTTATTCATTTTTTTCATGTAGAAAATTATTTTTCATCCCAATAATAGTACATTAACAATGAGTTTATGCAGACCAGTTATAAAATTAATTTTTCATATAAAAATTAATCAAGCCAGTACACCAGCTCAGGCTTTCCCTGCACTGTTGACACTATTCTCCATTGCCTTTCATTGTTGCATGTCTTTTTTGTAGAGTTATCAGCGTAATTTGGTCCCCTGATTTCTAGGTTATAGTTGTACTATCTCAGCTTTGACAGTAAACATTTTTCTGGCCATTTCCAAATAGTGATGAGGGGTAGAGAACCACTAACTCTAAAGGCCACTGTTTTTCACTTACTCATGACAGTGAAAAATTTGGGGAAAGCCTCTAGCTTTCCCTCTGCTTGTGCTCTGATTCTCCATCCACTTCTACGGTGCTCTACATAGGCCAAATCAGTTACTTTATTTACAGCATACAGAACATTCCACCACATTTCCTCTTTTCTGTCTAATTAAAAAGAAAGGTTTCAATTTCCATATAGCAAAATTATAACAGAACAACTCTCAAGCAGGAATTACAGTCACAATATCAATCTATTTGTATTCACAAAATTAAAGAGAATATTTCACTATCTACCTTATCATTGTGAGTCTGAAGTTTCATATCTAATATACCTTTTAAAGTAAAAAGAACTATACCTACAATTATTAAATCTTCAACCACATCAAAGACCACAGGATATATTATTATGCAAATAAACAGGAAGTATAAGCAACTTCCAAAGTCTAGAAAATGACAGAGATGACCCATGTCTGCCTGGACAGTCACCCAAAGTTCCTTTATAACGTTGGGGCATTCATCTTCAGTCTTTGTGGCCCAAAGTCTCTGTCATACCTTTCAGTGATGCATTCATTGGTATTTATTTTATTTATGAAAATAATTTACAGCTTTACACATGGTTCCTGAGTCTCTAACATGATTACTGATTTTCATGTTGGAAATCTCTCTCTCAATTAGACCATAATGCTAATTAAATTTCTTTAAGCAATCCTAAATAGTACTGCTTAAATCTATTTAAAGATAGAAAGGGAGTTATTTTGAAGAGGAAATTCAGTTGAGGCTAAATTCTATACCCTGGCACCAGAGAGAACATTTCAACAGCAGTGTAATTGGCATTTAATTGCAGTGTGTCTGTTCTAATAGTAGATATTTTCAAATTGGTTTCCACATTTTTGTCCAAATGCCACAGATGGCATGAATTTACTATGTAGGGAATGTGATGGAGTCAGTGGTGTCCTGTACTAAGGGGCACATTATCTTAAATCAGCATCACCCGAGTTTGCATCTCTTGTACATATAAAGTTTCCTCTTGTTTCTTCCTGTTTTTAGCCTTTGTGTCTTCACTTAAATAAGGAAAATTAAATTTTCTTGTGTGTTGCATTCCCAATTTAATATAAGTAAAAGGAAACGATAGCTTTATATCTAGTACTGATTTGATCTGTCTGATAATTTAAAGTGTTCTATTTTGGAAATTTAAAAATAACTGTGAAGACACTACAGAGGTAGAAAGGTGGTTTTGGGAAGTCTGCCCAGTAGGAAGTCAAATAAAAAGCATGTGTAGGATAATGCATTATTCACAAGAGTGCTGCATATTCTCCATGCTTGCTTTGCTGTGCAGGTGGAGTACCATGGCAGTCAGAAGCTCCACATAATCAAGAGAAGGACAAAGTTGCTCCCTCAGTGATAAGTTTTTATGTGACTTAACATACACACACACACACACACACATACACACACACACACACACACACACACACACACACATAATGGTATTAGAAAAGGGAATGTCTTACAGAGTAGAGAAGGGAAGAGGTTTGCATCAGTTTTCCTTTTTATAGCAGCACATAAAATAACAAACAACAAAACACCCCAAGGAAAAAAATCTGGCAAACACAAATCACCCAACCCAAATCCAAACCTAAACCAAACTAAAGTAGGTTCCTACTGGGATCACAATAAGGTTCCTGGAGACTCTATAGAATAACTAACTTGAAATAGGTTTAGTATTTTCAAGCTAATTTAAGTGAATTTGTGGTCAAGGAGGTAGGGTCGCACTCTGTAGTGCAGGCTAGTCAAGAAACTATGCAAGCTCAGGTTGGGCTATCCCTGCCTGGATTTGAACCCACAGCTATAGTCGTATTTTAGCCTTGCAAGTGCTGGGATTAAAGATGTGAATCCTTATGCTTGGCTTTGAAGTGAAAATGAAATAAAAAACTGAAACAGTTCAAAGATACATGAAAGATTTAAAAGGTCAGTCTAATTATCCTTTAAACTTCCTGTTATCAGAAGGAACACAGGTTATCACATTTGTTTGTACTGATCCATTGAAATAGAGGGAATGTGGGTATAAATACCTAACTAAAAATAAGAGCAAGTCTGTATAGTACCAATCAGCAAAAATAAATAGGAGTATTCACCTCTATGCATCACCAAGACAAGACAGGAAGGATTTCATATCATGATGAATAAACTCTAATAAGCCCACATCCGTGCTATGCCCTGAGCTGTTATGCTATGAAAGTTATTAAGGAATGTTCAACAGAGATAGGAATATACTATTCAATAAAGCGATATGAAAGAGACTTATTGGATTAGTCAAGTGGATCTTTCACAAACTGGCATGGTGAATTACTCTTGGTAAATACATTGGAGATACAAACTCCACTTGAAAGGTCTGTAATTTAAGAATTTGAGTTGGTAGATAGAGGAAATTATAGACTCTTTAAAGGTGATGACACGAAGATAATATTTCAGATTTCACTACTGTATAAAAGGCCACTTCCACACTTGCAAACTGAAAAATGCTGTGTTTCTTTTCTTCACTGATTCTTTTCTTTTCTAATTACTTCTTTTACTTTTGAAATTATGCTATAATTACATAATTTCTCTATTTCCTTTAGTCCATCCACACCCTTTCCTTGGGCTCTTTCAAATCCATTACTTCTATTTTATTATTAACTATTGTTGCATGTACATATATCCCTGTGTATATATAGATTTTTCTAAATATGCCCTGCTCAGTCTGTACGTTGTTGTTACTTGCATGTATGTTTTCAAGTCTGACCTTTTGGTGTTGGGTAGCCAATTAATGTGCTCTTCTCTAGAGAAGACTGGTTCTCAGACTTTCAGTTGCTTGTACTCTCTGTAAGGTGAGGTATCCTGGGCTTTGCTCCATCACTTCAACATGTCTATTGGTGCTATCTTTGATCAGCTGATGGAAAATCATGTTGATCAGACTTTATGGATGTAGCTTCTGACATTCACAGGAAAGGTCCTGATCCTTTGGCTCTGACAGACGTCCCACCACATCTTCTGCAATGCTCCCTGAGACTTAGGTGTGCGAGTTGTTCTTTAGATGCATCCATGGAGACTGGGATTCACAACTTTGTCTTTGGATTAGCTGTGGTTTTCTGTGATGGTTTCCATCTATTGCAAAGGTGAGGACAGAAGACTATTCTTACCTGTGGGTATAAGAACAAATGTTTAGAGTACAGTTAGGGATTATTCTGTTTAGGAAAGTAGGGGTTGTAGGTGCTCCTTCAATACATATAAGCTCATGAAGTTTGCTAGATTTTCACTACCAGGCACAGCTTCCCTGTTGCTGAAGATACTTGTTAGAAAGATATTGCCTGCTGCTAAGCTGTGTGTTCTGCTAGAATACCCTTTTGATTTTTGTGCTGCATTAGTCATTGTTATGGTTCCTAGGCATCACAGTTAGATAGGACTGTTGGTTCCTTCCCTCCTTGGAAGATGGCATGGTATTTTCTGAGAAAGGTAGTTCTCAGAGAGGAGGTATTTAGGGCCATTCAAGCTGAGGGGTTTCTAGATTCTGCCTCTGAATTATATGACGTTTTCAGCAATAAAAATACATTCTTCCTCTTCTTTTACCTTTATGGGCCAACTGAGGGCAATAGCAACAGTCTTTCATGCCCATAAGACTCAACAAGAACCCTGACCAACAATTCAAAATGGGGCTCTTTATGGCTTCCAAGGTTTTGTTTTGTTTGGGGGTTTTGTTTGTTTGCTTAGGCATTTTAAGTCTATGTTAATCAGGCTATTGACCTGTAGTTTGCTTTGTCTTTATTTTGGTATTAGAGAGATACTGACTTTGTAGAAGTAATTTAGAACAACTCTTTTTTTTTTCCTTTTCTCTTCTTTTTAAAAAATAGTTTAAGAAGGATTGTCTGTAGATCTTTGAAAGTCTGGTAAAAATTTATTGTGAATACACCTGGTCCTAGCCAATTTTTTAAAGCTAGAAGGCTTTTTATTACTCTTTCAGCCTCCTCATTTTTTATAGGTCTATTTAAATTACTAAACTCTCTTGGTTCAATTTTTATGGTTTGGCTGTATCTAGATACTTATCCATTTTCATTTAGATTTTCCAGGTTAGTGGAGTATAGATTTCAAAATTGGAACTTAGTGAGCCCACATGTTGGTGGACAGAAAGCCGAAAGGTACAGGTTCAGAAAAAGAGAGTTAGGATTTCCACATAAGTAGTTGAACTATACTAAATGCTCCAAATCAGTTTTGCAAATTACACACACTCAACAAAATTTATGCAGTGTCTTCCATGTTGCAAATCTCCTGCCTCTGAGGTGATAGCATAGTTTGCGCCCTCACAAAGATGACATAAAAATAGGCATGTGAGATACTAGACAGTTTGGCATGCTGTAAAGAATGTGGCATATGTCTGGGCACAGCACATTGTTAGAAGGTTTCAGCAGCTCAGGGATAGTCAGTGACAGGTCCCTGTGTTGGGAAAATTTCCTGGAACTGCCATGAAGGACAAGGAGTGAGAGAAGGAATAATCAGCACAGTTCCATACACAAAAGTACATTTGACACAGTCGTTATATAGAAGCTGCTTAAATGGATGGTACTTTCCATGGTTTAGTAAATATCACACACATATGCAATTGAAAGACAGAGGTAAGCCTGAGAGCTTTACAGTCTAGTACCTCGGTGACAGATAACAAAAATAACATTCTCATTTACGTAAGGATATTTAAGCTTAAACATCTTTTAAAAAGAAACTCATCCAAAATCCATCGAATAGATAATTTTGGTTAACACAGGGGCTTAGTTTATGCTTAAAATTATCATACATACTTCTTAAGCTTTACATACCGTATGTTCATTCCTATAGCAATTTAAGATGTAGGTATCTTTATTATCTTATTTTTAGAGAAGGAAACAATCTTAGAACAAAATAAAAAACAAAACATGCACAAAACAAACAAACAAAAAACCCAGATACTTTTCCCAAGGTCCCACAGCCAGTAATAGAGCTTACATCTACACTTACATTCTTGAGTTCCACATTCATATTCTTGACTGGCACAGCACAATCTAATGTCCCAAATATGTTGGAATCACTAGGGCAGCATGTTAAAAGGTAGATTCCTTTACTTCTATCTAGATTTATTGACTGATGCTTGACCAGTAGAATCCGGTAAGGGCATGGTCACACTACTTTCTTTTGGTTCAGCTGCTTCCTATCATAAAAATGTCAATGTATACAACCAACCTGTTGGATTAATATCTAAAAGATAATTTCTTAAAATGTATAGGAATATGTCAGTGATGAGACTTTGGAATGGATGCTGGGGATTGGGACCAAGAAAATCCTGATTAACTGAATCCTCCTCCCTTAGTATTCCAAATGCTGCTGAACTGGATATACCACTGGGCTTCCATGCTTCCTGGCTGTGCAGACATTCCATCCTGTCTTATTCTAACTCTTCTTCTTATTTGCATTGAGCATAGAACCAAGAAAGAGTTTAAGTTGGAAACATTTCAGAAAATGAGTCCTAGTGATCTTGAGTTGGAATCTTGCAGATTTTGACCGTTAAAGTGGAAGGCTGTATGAAACACCCGAAGGGCATCATTTCACGGAGAGATGTAGAAAAATTCCTTTCAAAGAAAAAGCGATTCCCAAAGAACTACATGATGCAGTACTTTAAACTATTAGAAAAATTCCAGATTGCCTTGCCAATAGGAGAAGAGTATCTGCTAGTTCCAAGCAGGTAAGACTTTAAAGAACGTCACAAGAGAATAGTATTTAAAAAATGCAATTTGTTTGGTGTAGTTATTTCTTTAGCTTTGAAGTAGTGAAAAGCTCAGG
The DNA here is from genome assembly GCA_004025045.1 of Sigmodon hispidus. Taxonomy (NCBI): domain Eukaryota; kingdom Metazoa; phylum Chordata; class Mammalia; order Rodentia; family Cricetidae; genus Sigmodon; species Sigmodon hispidus. Next base: position 21,411 of record PVIH01006975.1, read on the forward strand.
CCACCAAGCTCAGGGTACCATGCTGGGTGTCTGACATCATCTACCTTCTGCAGCTTATCTGACCACAGACCTGTAATAGAACTCCCTCACTGTGAGAACTCTGAGATCATCATTCGGTTATATGAAATGCCATACTTTCCAATGGGATTTTGGTCAAGATTGATTAATCGATTACTTGAAATCTCACCTTTCATGCTTTCTGGAAGAGGTATGTATTTAACAAAGCTTACTCTTTAGACAAAGTAGAAAGAAATGTTGAAAGTAACATGGCATTTCCCAGAGGTAACCTGTTTTGAAGATAAGAGTGCTCTAAACATGAACATGCACCAACTTTACAGTTTGCTGGGAGGAAAATGACTTCTTATATTAGATACTTTTCCTTCAACTGTAATTATTGTACTTCCCAAGACTTAACAATCAGGAAGTGATAGCTTTAAAATATGGGGTTATGTGGGAGCCATTAATTTAAATGTGCATACACACACAGTCTCACACACACTCTTATTTACACACATACACATACATACTCACATACACAAACACACATATACCCCCCTCCACACACTGTCACATACCAGGGAGCACACGTGCGTGTACACACACACACACACACACACACACACACACACGGAAACAAAGAGTAGTAGGGAAATAACCAACATGTAAAGAGGAGCTTTCTTCAGCAAGTGTAACAGGTAACAGGTCTTGGCTTTCTGAGAGCAAGACTCTGATCCCAAGCTTCTTTGGCCCATCCCCCAGGGACTCAGAGAAATGACAAAACTGTTTATATGTTAAGCTTTCTTCCTAAAGAGTTAGAGGCATTGGAACACTACAGAAAACTATTGATGTATTTTGGGCAAAAGATAGCTGCAAGTGTTTCTGGTTTCTGAAAACAAAAAAAAAAGTTTGTCTTTCTTGGTATTAATGGGTAAAAAGTTGAAAGTATATTTAAAATTTCAAGAATGGTGTTAATATAATTGCTTTTTTAATTATGAAAGCTTACTTGTGATTATTTGTATATTAATCATGTCAAACTCCTTATCATGAGCTTGTACTGCATATAAGGTTATATACAAAGTATTATCTTTTGTGCAGTGTTTTTGTTTTTGTTTTGTGTGTGTGTGTGTCTGGTGAGTCTATATTGTGGTTTTCTTGCTTGTGCATGTGTGTGTTGGAGATGAGAGATCAACCTCTGGTGTTATTCTCAGAAGTTATATAACTTGGTTTTTGAGACAGCCTCTCCCACTGGGACCCAGAACTTGCCAATTTATCTAGGCTTGGGAGCTAATCAGAGAAGGGAACTTTCTGTGTCCAATTTCCTCATTCCTAAGACTGTAAGAGCACACTACCTTTACATGGGTGCTAGGGATAGAACCGATGTCCTCATGCTTCTGCAGCAGGCAATTTACTCTCTCCTAGCCTCCAAAATATAAATATAACATGTGAATATTCATATATGATCTAAAATCTTTCTTTTTTATTTATTATTTGGTGATTTTACTTCATGCACCCCATCAAACTCAGTTATCAGTCCTCTCATATTCATACCTACTTTTATGATCTCTCCATTTACAGAAAAGCCTATTCATGCTTCTCATTTACTTACTGGAGCATAATATTCTTATGTGGATGAAGTATTAAGGAAAATTAAACATTCATTTGGAGAAGGGCTCATAATTAATCAATGCTCATTTAAATATAACTATGTATTAGTGTTATTTAAGATATGACTGGTATTTTTTCCTGTTTAGTTAATGAAGTAATTAATGACTAATGAATGCATATGAATCCATACTTAAAATTTCAGAGAGAGCACTACGTCCAAACAGAATGTATTGGCGACAGGGCATTTACTTGAATTGGTCCCCGGAAGCATATTGTCTGGTAGGATCTGAAGTACTGGACAATCGCCCAGAAAGTTTCTTAAAAATTACAGTTCCATCTTGCAGAAAAGGTAAGGAAATTAAGGTGTAGGCATGGATTGTACCTGTAAACTAGTGTAACCTTAAAGACACATTTTTTTCTGGACCCTTGGGCATGATGGTATTCTGTTGTCCCAGCTACTTGGGAGACTGTGGGAAGACATGGAGTCCAGGTATTCAAAACGCTGCACCTCTCCAAATTAACTTTCCAGTTATTCCTCTCAAGGATTGTGACAGTTAAAAGACTAGTGAGCACCTTTGTTTTCTGTTGTATTTTAGAAGTTTTTAAGTGTTTACATTAAACATTTATGAGAGCAGGAGACAGGCTGGTCCAGAATTCTCTATATAGACCAGGCTGGACTTAAACTCACAGTTATCCGCCTATCTGATTCTTGAGTGCTGAGTGCAGGGTCGAAAGATGTGAACCACCATACCTGGCTGAATTTTTATTTTGTGTGTATGGGTGTTTTGCCCACATGCAAGGCTGTGTAACAGTTGCAAACCTGGTGTCTGCAAAGGCTGAAAGAAGGCATTGATCTCCTGGAAATGAAATTACAGATAACTGTGAGATGGGAATGGAATCCAGGTTCTTTAGAAGAGCAGTCAGTGCCCATTGCATGAAAAATAATGAGTTTCACACACATCTATTTTTATCCTTCCCTACCATCCTCATCCTCATCACTGCTGATTACTGCCCGCCATGACTTCCCCCAAGTAGTTTTCCATCACACATACTCAGATATGTATATGTATGCATGCATGCATACACCTGTCTGTCTGTCTATGTCTATCTCTTCATCCACCTGTGTATCTAGATTCTACATATGAGAAAAATTGTTTTTTGTCATTCTACCCCCACAATATTGCTCACTCCAGTTTCTTTTTCCCTTCCTTTGAACCTCTTCTCTCCCTGTCTCCATCTGCTTCTGTGTATGTGGTATGTGTATTTCTCCATAAAAGATATTTGTATATAAATCTAGTTTATGTATACTAAAGAAAACTAACAGAATTTGTCTTTCTGAATCTAGTTTTATTTGGCTTAGCATCATGATATCCAGCTCTGTTTTCCAGGAAATGAGATAATTTCCTTTTTCTTATGGCTGAATAAAACTCTAGTATGTGTATGTATACATATATATATATATATTAAGTCTATATGTCACCTACTTTCTATTCATTTACCTGATAATGATCATTTAGGCAGCCTCCATATCTTAGCTATTATATACAGTGCAACAATAATTATGAGGTGTGTTGATAACATACATAGAGGCCTGTAGGCATTAATAGAGTTGCTGCATTGATGTTTTTATTTTTAGTGTTTTTGGGGACCCTCCATACTGATTTCCAAAGTGGTTCCACAAGTTTGCGTTCTCAACAGCAAGGGATAAGGATTCCTCTATCTTCACACATTGTCAGTATGATTTTGTCATTTGTTTTCTTGGTGTTAGTCATATTGACTGGGATATGATGAAGTCCCAAAGGAGTTTCTCTGATGGTTAAGGATGTCAAGTTTTCAAACCATTGTTTGTCATTACTTGTTCTTTTTTTGAGAACTGTGCACTCCATTTATTAACCCATTTATTAAATTGATGAATGTTTTTTATTATTAGTAGACTGTCTCTTACCTTTGTTGACAATCTTCATTGAAGAGCAGAAGCTTTGAAATTTCTTTTATTTCTGCATACTTATTATTATTATTATTATTATTATGAACAAAGAAGTCATGCTTTCTATCCCTGTATATCATTATTCAAGATCCCTTCTCCCTCCCGCCACATCAGGTCATTTTTTCTTCTCCACAACTCCCCATCCCCTCTCTGGGCAGGCAGCAGACAGTCCCTTGGTCCCACTGACCCAATATTGCTTAGTTCAGTCTCCACTCATGACAGATCCAGTTTTGTTCCCCGTCCCTCAAGAGTGAGTTAGGTGTTCCTTTAGGTGGAGTGGGATCTGAAGAGTTAGTCCAGGGTGTTTCTGATCCCAAACTGTTCATTAGTTGTGGTTTGCAGCTTGGGCATGCTTGGCTTTTTTCTTGTTTGTTTGTTTAGAGACCACTAATGAGTGAGTACATCCCCTGCTATTCTTTATGAGTTTGTGATACCTCGCTCAGGACAATATTCTCCAAGTCCATCCATTTGCCTGCAAATTTTAGGATATCATTTTTTGTTACTGCTGAGTAGTACTCCATTGTGTAGATGTACCACAGTTTGTTAATCCATTCTTCAGTTGAGGGACATCTTGGTTTTTCCAGGTTCTTGCTATTAAAAATAATGCTGCTATGAACATAGTTGAGCTAATGCCTTTGGAGTATGACTGTGTATCATTAGAGTATACACCCAGAAGTGGTATTGCTGGGTCCTTGGGGAGATTGATTCTCAATTTTCTGAGAAACCGCCATACTGCGTTCCAAAGTGGCTGAACAAGCTTACACTCCCACCAGCAATGGAGGAGTGTTCCCCTTGCTCTGCATCCTCTCCAGCATAGTTATCTGTGTCTTTTATCTTAGCCAATCTAACAGGTGTTAGGTGATATCTCAAAGTTGTTTTGATTTGCATTTCTCTGATGGCTAAAGATGATGAGCACTTTTTCAGGTGTCTTTCAGCCATTCGTAATTCCTCTGGTGAGAATTCCCTTTTTAAATCTGTACCCCATTTTTTGATTGGGTTATTCAAGGTTTTGGGCTCTAGATTTTGGAGCTCTTTATATATCTTAGAGATCAGTCTTCTATCACTTGTAGGGTTGGTGAAAATCTTTTCCCATTCTGTAGGCTGTTGTTTTGTCCTATTGACAGTGTCCTTGGCTTTACAGAAGCTTCTCAGCTTCAGGAGATCCCACTTATTGATTGTTGGTCTTAGTGTCTGTGCCACTGGTGTTATATTTAGGAAGTGGTTGCCTGTGCCAATTCTTAGAAGTGTATTTCCCACTTTCTTTTCTATCAACTTCAGAGTGGCTGGGTTTATGTTAAGGTCTTTGATCCACTTTGGTTTGAGTTGTGTGGAGGATGCCAGGCTCAGATCTATTTGCATTTTTCTACACACTTCCATCCAGCTATGCCAACACCATTTATTAAATATACTATCTTTTTTCCATTGAATGTTTTGGGCCTCTTTGTCAAAGATCAGGTGTTCATAGGTTTTTGGGTTAATGTCTGGATCCTCAATTCTACTCCATTGATCCATAAGTCTGTTTTTATGCCAGTACCAGGCTGTTTTTATTACTGTAGCTCTATAGTATAACTTGAAGTCAGGGGTGGTGATACCTCCTGAGGTTCTTTTGTTGAGTAAAATTGTTTTGGGAATCCTGGCTTTCCTGTTATTCCAAATGAAATTGAGTATTGTTCTTTCAAGATCT